>JANUSC010000622.1:0-66243 GCA_025200525.1 Camellia lanceoleosa | reverse complement strand
TAATAAAGCTGTACATCTTAAGGATTGTATAATTTTCTTCCTGCAGTCACCAATGTGACTAGGCTTAAAGTGAGCGATGTTACTTGCAACAAAAATCCGCTACCAAAGACATGCCATGATCTCTAAAAATTCTGCATACAGTTATTTGATTTCAAAAAAAGCGATGACAAAAAATATAAGGATTTCATATGAATGGATACAATTTCATCAGCCAAATTAAAAGCATTTTTTTTAATTTGTCACCAAATTCCTTTTTCCTTCTCATCTAGTTGCCTAGTCAGTAAGGTACCTAAAAAGTATGAAGCAAAAATTATCACAACTTACAAAGCTGAAAAAAGGAAGCTTGTACTATGTTTCAAAAATAAAACAAAAAAGTTACAAGAAATTGGGTATAAATCAATGTAAGTCCATACAAAAAGGATTATTATAATATTACAAGCACTAAAAAATATTATTAGAAATATAACTTTGGGAGGGGGTTCAACTTGTTTATGCAAAAGTGAATATGATCCTACATTCGAGAAGATATTTCAATTCCCCAAAGAGCAAAAAAGTTCAAAAATATTCAAATTTAAAATAAACAGGGAAATTTGGTGGGAGGACTGGGATCGTGGTCAGGAAAATGAATTGCCATTATCACTGAGTTCATGTCAATGACATTGACAGCATCACATTGCCCTATTGACTTAAAATCTTGATCACAGCACAGCCATCTTATCTCCACACCCTCCCGTGAGAATGACTCCTGCACTACACCACTCACTTCTTTAACAGTGTTAACAACTTCACTCTTCCATTTCCTCTACTAAATCAAATTAATGAGCGTTATGAATTGACCTGAATCCCATCTCTGTAACAATTCTTTTGAAGTTTTTATTCTAGGTCTTTTTAGACAACAATCATTCCCAAAGTTGTCTCTTCCCCCCCCTTCCTTTTCCCCTTCCCTTTTTTATCAGCATTAACCCCTTGTTTACTCTCCTTTGTCTATTAAGTTGATCTTTTTTCCTACCTCACTGAACTTGTCCACCAAGTTATTTAAAAAAATGTAAGTGAAGTTTTTCATGTAATCCTATATGCAGTCCTCTAGATTTCCACGACTTCCTAGCATATTGCTAAAATTTTTGGTTGCCTCTTTTCATATTGAAAAGAAGGTTATTTCACCGATCAAATCTAATTCTGCAGTCTTTCTTGTTTGGCAATACCAACAAGCAGCCTGTTTTCTTGTGCATCTGATAAGGTATACCAGATTATTACTTATAAGGAAGTTTCATAAAGACTGAGACACTTGTAATCTTATAAACATAATGTTCTGACAATCAAGATAAAGGAAACATGCACAGAACTTGACAGAAGATACCTGTAAGGCTGCTGAGACTTCTTTAAGTCTTGAATCTTTTAAGCCAGTTCCAGATACAAAAAGCTACATATCTGTTCTGAAAGAAATCCTACCCGAGATCTGCATAAAAACAGAAAAAGCATATGGGGTAGAAGAGAAATGGAAACCTGAGAATGGCAATCATAGTCCGTGGACACCAGTAACCTGTTACCTCCCCTGACTGCCTACCTGAAATACTAAAATGTTTGAAGAATCATCTATGAAGTGTCTGAGAGTTGCAAGCGACCAAAAATCACTAAAACAGATTTTTCTTCCGAGGCTCATCTTTTGTTTCTAGATTGAGGTGGAAGAATCGAAATAGTAATGGCATGGGGGTTGAGATTTAAAAAATCATGCAGCTAATTTGAGGTGACCCTAATCTAAAGAAACAAATTTATGTTTAATGTTCATTATAACTAAAGATGATCCTTCACCTAATTAGACAGCATTTCATTTTTAGAGTCTTTCCACTTCATCTAAAAAGCAAAATCATGAAAAAAATTGTGATCTTGCCATTGAATTAAGATGGTCAATACTAAGATTGTAAGATAGCAAAGCATTGCCGACTTTCCAAATAATGGCCCAAATAGCTACTTTCTAGATGTTAATCAACAAGTAAGAATGCTTGATTACTATTCACTATTCAGATCTTAGACTTATGTTGTTTTTCCCTAGGCAATAGAGTATTCATAGAACAAATAAACCTAATAGAGTACTATAATTTTATGCACAGATATTACATGAAACAAAACAGCTATTGTGCACCAAGATAATCAAACAACACAAAAAACAGAACAAATCTTTCTATATAAGGTTCAAGATAACCAAGTCAATATACAAGCAAAGTAGGAAGAATTTTGAGTAACTGAATCTAAACCATTCTTATTGAATGAACACATTCAAGTAATTGATATGAATTATAAATTAGGAAGAAGAAAACTAGGGCACAAACCTTTGGTTGTGGGTTTCTTAGCAAAGATGTTCATGATTTATAGAAAAAATATGAAACAATCAACAATCAAAAATAAAATGAAGCAATCACAAACACACAAAGCGATGCACACATATAATTGAATAGGACTTCCATTTTTGTATATCACGTTCAAAAGTGCATATGATCATACTATAGCTGTTTTAGTACACATCAATAAAAATAATGAGTTTGCAAACTTTGATGTCTAATTTCCTAACAATGTTAGACACTAAGCTTCATTAATTTAACGAAACGAACAATTACAACCAAATTCAACCGATAAAACCTAACATATTCGTATAATTACCCTTCTCGATCAATTTTGAATCCTGTTATTTCTATCACGAGTTTCATACACACACACACACACACAAAAAAAATCACATGTAATTGAAGGCTCTTGAGGGGAAAATGAGTAGTATTTCCTCATTTGCTGATAAAATCACATAAAGAAATCAAATAATATTATTTTGAGATGTAGAGATCCATTAAATCTTGAGGATTAGTTTTGTTATTTCACTTTTTTTTTTTCCTAAGGTTCTGACAATACATTGCTTTTGGAAAATTCATATAAAACAGGTTTTGAAAAACTCTCATTAGCATCCAAAAATTCCAACAATAATTTCAAGCAACCAAACACTTTCAAACCAAGCCAATTCAAAAATTGCCCCTTCCATATGAATCGATCATAGAAATTAGGCTTACCGATTATGAATCGATCATAATCTTCAAATTCATCAACAATCGATCAAAATCTTCAAATCTTCATCAACTATTGATCAAAATCTTCAAATGAACAATAAAATTGAGATGAAGAGTCCAAAGACAGTCGAGTGAGTGGCGAGTGGAGAGTGAGATTTTGAGAGAGAGCGAGATAGAGAGAGAGAGAGTTGATACCGTTCCAGATCGGTCTTCAAAGGAAGAGAGCAAAATGTATTTGGGAAATAAGACTAAAAGGAGAAAGGGCAAGCTTTACAAGATTTGGGAAAATTTTTTTTTTTTTTTTTTTTTAAGTTAGTTAAGAATACAATTGAGGATTAAAAAAAATTACATTTTAATCTAAAAAGTGGTTTTTTGCAACAGTCAAACAATCAGTCGCAAAAAATAGATGCAAAAGTCATTTCTAGTAGTGTATGATTTATTTCCTCCCTAGCTTAGCAGTTCCAAATTGTTCAATATATGATAATACTCACTAACTTACATTACATCTTGGCCCTATAATTGGTTCCATGTTTTAAAATGGATAATAACAGGCCATGTTGATTAAAACATTAATGTGTCCAAAAAATAATAACACGTGATATATATGCCAAGCACATATGACCCAAAAAATAAAAAAATTAGATACCACATGTTGATTGCGATCATCTACTAGCATAGTTTGCATTTGAGCTAGTAATTTATTTGTCAACATCAAAATCATCATAAATTGCATTGGCATTACGGAATAATTTTCTAGATGGAATCTTTATAATGAATCAATTGCTTCTCATTTTTTCCTTTGTAATTTTTAAAACTTCCTAAGTCACGTTAAGTTTGAATACATACTTGTAAAAAATATATTATATGAGATGAGAAAAATAGACTCAGATTGAGAGTTATCTTAAGAGCACCCTAGATCTAATTTTGATACAAAATATTTGAAGATGTTTGATCTCAAACCAATCGGTAATAATAGATGGAAAGACCTCTGAACCAAGTTTAGATGGTTTGAAGAAAACAATGTGCAACAAGCTTTTCCTAAAACTGATAAGATTGGCTTAACACAAATTTCAAAGCTTTATTATTATTTTTGAACAAACTAATGTGACATGGTCCTAACAACACATTTGTATTTGAAATGCACATTGATTTGAAAGAAAAGTCTGTTTACATAGGCATTGGACAATCAGCAATTCATTTAGGAAAAAAAAATGAACATGAAGTTCTCAACTTTTGGGTAATTAATACAACATGCAATTGCATCATCCTGGGACTTTCATTCCAAACATGGAACCTACATCAAGCACCAGAATAATAAAAATCAAAAATAGATAAAATCATGCTCCCCAGTGCAAGAGATTCTCCTAGTACAGCTAAAAGTCAAGGGTACAAATAAATTTGAATTATAAAAGGACAAGGGCATCACTTAAAATGAACAGCAAAACCCTAAGAATTTTGTGTGTTGCAAAATCAACTTCTACAGAGCATAACAGCATAAATATTGAATTAATATTACCTCAACACTACCAAAGGGAAACAAATTCACAAATAAGAATAAAATCAATGTACTAAAAGGCATACCTAATGCAAAAGAAAGATCAACTCTCGATTCACACCCATATCATCATATATAGTGGCAACTGATTCTAATGTTGAATTTCCTAAAAATAAGAAGAAAAAAAGTTAAGTATTGAAGCACTTTTTTGAAGCACAGTAATGGTACTTTTTGAAGCACTTTCCATAGATCTTAAAACCCATAATGGTATGAAAGGAATAATAAGATCAATAAAAGTAAATCACCAGGCAAAAAAAAAAGCCCATAGTAGTATACATAGGTACAATACATAAGAGAGGTGTATGACAGCCAGAAAAAAATATTACAGGAATGGCAAACATTACTTGATCACAAATTCATCAATGATGCAAAAGCAATAGAAAAAGAAAAGTTCATGGTATAATACTCACCAAATAACCATGAGGTTATAAATTGTTTTTAGTCAAATGCATTGAACCATTCAATGTCCAAAATTTAGTCAAAATCACAAGCCTTTGGAACACTGAAAGTTCTCATAATAAAGGATATTATGGCACTCATCCACAAAACGTGAACACATCTTGTACTTTAGCAATGTATCATCTTAAGAATAGCATTAAAACACCTACAAATCCTGTTCTGTACAAGCCCCCCACCACACACCAAGAATAGCATTAAAACTCTGAGAATAAAAATATAATTAAGGACATCCAAAACTCACCAAAACAGTCAAAAGTTTATCACAACTCAATCAAACTCACCACTTTATTTAATTATATGATGTTTAGAACGTCCTCCTGTAAAACTGTTGATCATCTTTACATTAGTAGTTAACTATAATAATTTCATCATACAGTATACCCAATTTAATATAATTTTTGTAGCCACTTTGTGCAAAATAATGTTAAAAAGTTAGCCTGTACCTATCCATTCCTCCTAGACCCCCACATGCAAAAATTATATTAGAAGAAAAAGATACTTAAGCCGGAGAAATGCAGATGGGACCAGTTTACTGGGTAAAGCGCAAAAAAATCTAATTTAAAACCTCCATATTCTTTCCTTTAATATAAATAAATAAACAATCACAAAACAAAAATAAAGAACATGTTTAAAGATATGAAATGAAATACCTTCAACCAGAGAAATGCAGAGCAGACTTCTCTTGTTTATGCAATGGAGTGATCTGCACAAGAGAAGAGGATGTGAAATGAAGAACGATAATCAACAAAATCCTCATAATACATGAAAACCAAAGTGTCCTGTTCCAAAAAATAGAAAAAAAGTTGAAGAACAAAAGTTTGTAAATAACCAGGACAATCAATCAAAAGTTTAAAAATAAATTTCCCCAAAAATCAATCATCAACTAGGTATTTGCCCATATGAGTTTCTCAATCAGACCCAAAAACAAAGCAAAAATAGCCGAAGAACAAAAGAGAGAGAGAGAGAAACGAGAGATAGAACTCACCACGCTGGAAAACTGTGTTAAGCGCCAACGAGATCGCCGGAGAACTCTGCTTTTGATCCTGGAACTCTAGCTGCTTTCGATGCTTAACTCTGATTTGGAGTGGGAGTGGGAGTGGGAGTGGTGAGAGAGAGTGAGAAAACCCTAGCTGTGAACAGAGGATGTCAAACCATGCGGAGAAATGAGCCTGACCCATTCCCCGATGGGGAATTAAATTTGATCACCCACTGACCCGATCCCCACTTATTTCGAGTTGGATCTCCATGGTAACTATTCCTACTCCTTCTGTCCGAAAATAATGATCTTAGGAAATTTTTTTTGTTTTGATAATATAATTATTATATTTTAAAATATTAATGTCATAATTATACTTTTTATATTATTTATTAATTTAAAAGAAAGACAAAATAAAAAATTTATATTATTTTTACATTTTATTTTAAAAAAAATTAATATTTTAAAATAATAAAAAATAAAATAAGACGAGATAATAAAAAATAGAATAAGACGGAGGGATTAATATTCCCTAACATTGCACCTTGGCCCTATAATTGGGTTCCATGTTTTAAAATGGATAATTTCATTAAGAACATTAATTTGTCCAAAAAGATAAAAGCACATGATATATATGCCAAGCACATATGACAAAAAAATAAACAGCAATGTTAGGTATCATGAAAAATCTTTCATGAAAATAATCATGAAAGCTTTGTAACCCTTGAATTATACTTAGAATAAAGCACCACACACTAATCAAAGTAATCCAAGAATCATAACTCTTTCATGATCATTTTCATGAAAAAATTTTCATGATCCCTAACTTTTCTCAAAAATAAAATAAAATAAAAACCAGTGTTGATTGCGATCATCTACTTAGCATAGTTTGCATTTGAGCTAATAATTTATTTGTCGACATCAAAATCATCATAAATTGCATTGCCATTACGGAATAATTTTTTAGATAGAATCTTTATTGTGGGGATATAATTTTTGAGTGACAACACGTGGCCGAGGTGGCACTAAAGTATCCGCCGAGGTACCACGTGTTCTGGACATGACATCGAGATCATTTCGGTTAGGCTGAGGTTATCTGCGAGAATACCGAAATCCGAGATAAGCGAATAAAGAACAAGAGTCCTAGAATGGGAGAGAACTTCAATTTGGATAAAAATAAGACTCTTAAAGAGTTTATCCCAATTCTACTAGAAGTCCAAGATTAGCAATAATCCTAAGTCCATTGAAGTTAGGCTTCTATTGTGATTAGGTTTGTGTTGGCTATAAAAGAAAGGCACCCCTCGTGGGTTTAAGGTACGTTTTTTGTATTCTGAATAATGAGTTAAGCACTTTTGTTATTTTAGAGATAATGACTTGATCGTTTGAGTGTCCCGTGGACGAACCATGAGAATCTCTTCTTTTGTTGACAGATCGTTGGCTTAATCTATTCTGATGTTCTCCAAATCGAAAGTACAGGGGCTATAAGCAGTGTGATTAGAAATTGACATACACAATTTGGCACCATTTGTGGGAGCGAAAGGAGAATAGATGGCCAACGACGGAAAAGAAAGAGAAGGTTGGGAACAACTTCCCTACTAGAGTGGGGAAACATATTGACCTTGACGTCAAGAAGATAATTGCAGGAAACTCAAGATCAGAGTAACAGAAAGAAAGACGTCGGCCAGGAGGGCGGCGTACCAAAGAAATCGGACCGAAGCGGGTATTACAACGAGGATGACCTCCAGGTATAGAAAGATAGATGCATACGGAGAGACAAAGAGATGAAGTGGATGGCGAACAAATTGGCGGACCTGCAAACGATCATCAATTTCATGATGCAAAATAATGTCATGCAACCACTGCTTCACAGAAGACATATCGATTCAATGACCAAGAACAATGCCCAGAAAGGAGGTAGAAAGTCCTCAGAGCCTCCCAAAGACACCCGAGACCAAGGAGCATTCACCCGCTTTCAAGGGAGGTCAAGAGAAGAGTCGAGAAGGAGATTCACGGAGGACGCATCGTACCAAACAAGCTGACCCCAAAGAACATCGGCATGTTCAGGGGAAGGAACTCTGTTCAATGTAACTAATGGTGAGAGGTCCAAGAGGACTCACAATGACACCAAAAGCAGCACGCTGAAAATGCTGAAATCCGAAGATAACCGAGCTCCTGGACGGACCAAGGAGGATCTGAGAGATTACCTCCAGAGGAAACAACACAATGTCGAAGTAACCTTCCCAGTCAAGCCGAGAACGCCGTTTTCGGTAGAATTGGACAAATTTGAGGCCCCGAAAATGTTCAATATGCCGAGGTTCCAGATATACGACGGTAAGTCAGACCTCAACTTTTACGTTAGCTTGTACCTGAATTTGATAGCACTATACATCGGAAGCAGTCGTTGTTTGCCAAAGGTGTTCCTCGTCCTTGGAAATTGCATTGGACTAGTTTCACAAGTTGCCGAAAGGCCTAAAACACAGGAAGGCCTAGCCGAGATATTTGTGGCTAGGTTTGTGACAAACAAGCTCTGACCATTAAATGTGGACTCCCTGATGGCTTTGAGAATCAGTAAGGATGAAAGCCTAAAGGCCTATGCCAAAAGATGCTATGAGGTATTCAACCGGATACCAGAATGCAACCAAGAGGTGGCGGTCGTGTCTTTTAAGAATGGCCTAAAACCGATTGTCGCTTTGAAAATCATTGCAAAAAACACCGCTAAAAAGTATGGAGGAATTAATGGCCGAATATAGAAGTATGCCAAGGTCAGGAAGACACGCCTTAGGAGACAAAGGCGTCGAAACAAGAGAAGGGAAACGACTCACCAAGCGAGCCGAGGTAATGGCGGAACAACAAGCAAGAGAGACAAGGACTAAGGGCCGCAATCCAGTACAACCGTATTCCGAATCCTAATTTACAAAGTTTTGGAGAAAATCCGAAGTCAGCCTTATTACAGAGCACCAGTAAGGGCCCCTGGTGAATTTATAGAAAGAAGCCTTGGCAAGCACTGTGCTTACCACAACAAAAATGGGCACATAACTCAAGGTTGCAGAGCCCTGAAGGCACATCTATAAGACCTAGTGAGGCAAGGTCATTTAAGGGACCTTATAGACGAGGCTAGGACAAGAGAAGAACTAGCAAGACTTCCTCAGGCACCAGCAGCACCGCCTCCCCCACTAGCACCACAACCACAGGCAAGCGGGCCTCGAATGATCAGTGTGATTCACTCAAAGGTCAATGAGAACGAAATACGATGGGAGACACAGAAGGTAAAACACTTGTAACATGTGTACGAGGTTAGACAGAAAAGACCTAGGGCAGACGAGTGCCAGGGACCAGTGGTGTCCTTTACTGAAGACGACCTAGAGATGGTGCAGCATCCACACAACAATGCCTTGGTAGTATCCTTCTAGGTTGGGGAGTGCCAAGTGAAACGCATCTTATTTGACCAGGGCAGCTCATGTGACATCATGTATGTTAGATGTTACAAGGAGCTTGGCCTTCACCAAGATGACTTGGAGCAATCCAATGGCCCAATGGTTGGGTTCAATAGGACGCCAACATGGCCCTTTGGAGTAATTGGTTTGGAAGTGTAGGCTGGTACCAAGAGGATAAAAATTGAGTTCACAGTAATTGACACTCCCTCCCCTTATAATGCTATCTTGGGGAGGCCATGGCTGCATGCAATTGGGGCTGTTCCCTCAACATTGCACCAGTTGTTGCGATTCCCAACAGAACATGGAATTAAGGAGGTCAGAGGAGATCAAGTACAGGCAAAGAATTGCTCCATGGCAGCAATGAAATCCGCTTGCAACATACGAGAAGCAGAACCGCAAGAGATTGAAGATGAGGCCATAGAAGTCTTGGAGGGCGTCAAGAAGAGCCAAAGAAGAGTGAGGAAGCCCTAAAAAAAGTCTTCGTCCAGCAAGGGGATGAAGAGCGCTACTTCCTTCTCGGCTCGGGCTTAGCTGAGGAAGAGGAAAAAGAGCTAGAGGCGTTCTTGAGAGCAAACCTTGAGGTGTTTGCCTGGACGCTATACGAAATGCCTGGCATCGACCCTAAGGTCACTTGCCGTGGGTCAATGTGGACAAAGCTAAACACCGCTCCAGCAAGAAGGCCGACGTTGATACATGTCGAGGCAAACTTCTGGAGGCCAAGGCCATTCGAGAGGTAAATTACCCAACATGGTTATCAAACACGGTGGTTGTAAAGAAAAAGAATGGAAAGTGAAAGGTTTGTGTGGGCTTCACTAGCCTGAACAAGGCTTGTCCCAAAGACAGTTTCTCACTACCCAAGATCGACCAACTGGTGGATGCCACTTCAGGGCATGAAAGGATGAGCTTCCTGGATACATACAAGAGGTACCATCAGATAGCTATGTACCCCTAGATGAGGAGAAGACTGTATTTATCATCCCAAAAGGGCTGTATTACTACAGAGTGATGCCTTTTGGGTTAAAAAATGTAGAAGTAACTTAACAGAGACTAGTAACCAAGATGTTCAGACATCTAATCGGTAGAACGGTGAAAGTATACATAGATGACATGGTTGTGAAGACCAAGGAGCCTAAAGATCATCTGCAAGACTTGAAGGCAGTTTTTGATATCCTTAGGACATATCGGCTTCGACTCAATGCATCGAAATGTGCATTTGGAGTTGGGTCTGGTAAGTTCTTAGGATATTTAGTTACAAGAAGAGGCATTGAGGCTAGCCAGGATCAAATTAAGGCCATTTTAGAATTGAAGAGCCCAACATCTAAGCAAAACAAGTGCAGATGTTGAGTAGAAGGTTGCACTTGAATGTGTATTCATAACAGAAGCTTGGACAAATGTAAACCTTTCTTCGGCTTAGTGAAGAAAGCCACGATTTCTTATAGACAGAGTCTTGAAGTCGCCTTGGCCGACTTGAAGAAGTATTTGACTATAGCTCCAGCCTCTCAAATCCAGTGTTCGGGAGGAGCCGTTTATACTTGGCGCTTCAACATGCAATAAGTGAGTGATTAGGGAAAAAAAAAGGAGAGCAATGGTAGTTTACTACGAGTAAGACCCTAGTAGATGCAGAGACCGTATCTACCCTTGGAGAAGTTAAGAATCGCTTTAGTAATGGCTTCAAGAAGCTGAATCATTACTTTCAAGCCTACAAAATTGTGGTGTTAATGAGCATCCTTGAAATCCTTGTTGCGAAGGAGATCCGCCAGAATAATAGCCAAACGGGTAGTGGTGTCATGGGCTAATATGACTGGAATCTGCACCCGGATCAAGAATCAAAGGCCAAGTTTTGGCCGACTGCGTGGTCAAGTTCACACCAGTGCCATCACACATCGGGCTCCATTGAGTCGAGGTGAACAAAGAGAAACCAGTTGAGGATAGCCAAACAGAGGAAAGAAGAGAAACTCAAAGCCATCAAGATTACATCTACACTCCTTCCGATCGCTTTGTTGACGGGAGTTCAAACCGACAAGGAGTAGGGCGGGGAGTAGTGCTAGTATCGCCAGATGGATGAGTATTGAACAATCTATTCGTCAGGGGTTTAGAGCCTCAAACAATGAAACCGAAAAAGCACTGATCGCGAGGTAGTTAAAGCCGGGCAAGAAGAATGAAAGCTAACGAGGTAATAGTCTCAGAACTCCCAAATTTTATTGTCAACCAAGCAACAGCGTAATCACGTAGCTCGAGATGAAAGGATGTTTGCCTATGTAAAGGAAGTAGGCGTATCGTAGCCTTATTCTAGAATTGCCGATCGCAAGAACTTAGCCGAGATGAGAACAACCATGCCGATGCTTCGCTAATCTGCTAGTGTAATGAAACCTAAAGAAGTAAGGACGATAATGGTGGACTACTGTGTCCAAGCATAAAACCACTAAAGGCAATGTGTGGAGATAGGACCAAACTAGATGGATGCAATAATAGCATTCCTTAAAGAGGAAACCGCCAGGATGACCATAAAAAGCACACAAGATCGACTAAAGTTGGCAAGATTCAATGACAGAGAAGGACATCTCTGTAAGATTTTTACCGGACTTTTGAGATGTGTGCATCCTTCACAAGTTGAAGACTTCTTGTAGAGATACATGAAGCGAGTACGTGAAGCCACATAGGTAGATCGCTCTCATGGCATATAACTCGGGGTACCGTGGCCCCGGTATTACTATATGCGTAAAAGATGTCTAAGCTTATGTTAGAAAATGGAGAAGTGTCAAAGGTTTGCACCTTGATACATCAACCAAATAACAGATTTGAATCCAGTGTCCGATCTTTTTGCCCATTTGCCTAATGGGGCATGGATTTGTTGGACAATCGCCTCGCAACTAGGACAAAGGAAGTACTTGCTATGTGGCAACAGATTACTTCACCAAGTGGGCGGTTCGAACCCCTTGCAAAGATTCGAGATGTTGATATAAAGAACTTCATATGGAAAAACATAATCACCGTTTGGGATCCCAATAACTCAAGGACAATAATAGCATAATGGTACGCTTGATAGTAAGCTAATCAAGAACTTATGTGCAAAGTACAAAATTAAGATTTATTACTCTATTCTAAGATTCCCTCAAAGCAATGGTCATTGCGTGAAGCATCCAACAAGGTCATTCTTGAAGGGGATCAAGAAGAGGCCGGAAGCTTAAGGGAAAGTAAAAGGATGAGCTACCCAAAGGTACTTTGGGGCATATTGGACCACATCGAGAAAATTAATTAGGGCAATCCCTATTTCTGCTGGCGGTTTTGGCATGTGAGGCAAAGTTGATCCCATTAGAGGCTCAAGATCCCAGTGGATCGGAACCTAGGGAGTGGAGAGAATGGGACCAATGAGTAGCATTCTAGCCGAGATCCTGATTTGCTAGAGGAAAGAATTCGAGAAAGCATCCGGGAATTCAATTGGGGCATATCGCCAGTTAGCATTTTGCCAAGGCTTATAACAAAAGGTTAATCCACGAGAGTTCCAAGTTAGGACCTCGTCTCCCGAGAAAGGTCATCTGGCAAGAATAAGAAGGATCCCGTAGAAGGGTAAGTTTGGCCTAAACTAGGAGGGACCTTAAGGTAATCATTCTCGATCTCCGGGCAATGAGGCATATTTCCATTGAAGACAAATAAGGCAAAGAGTTGCCAAAAACCTCGAATACTTGCAATCTAAAGTTTTTTATCATTAAATTTTTGTTTTTGTTGGTTAGTTGGGAAGTAATAATAAAGTCTTAGCTTGATTTTTTTAAACTCAGGTAGTAACTAACTCATGTACTATTTGACAATGCTTTCGATTGAAACATGACAAATAATCTCTAGACTTATTATATGGCGTAGTTTTTACTTGCATATAATAGAGTCGAACTAATCCGTTGGCGCCCATGTTTCCGATTAAAACATTGACTTAATAATAACTCGTAATTCTATTATACGGCAAAGTTTCACTTACATATAATAGAGTTAAACTGTTGGCGATGTTTCGATCGAAACATGATTTAATAACTTAGGGACTTATTATATGACGTGAGTTTCACTTGCATATAATAGAGTTGAACTGTTGAATCGCTTAGATTGAATCAGTGTGACCGAGGTTGATAACCTTTCGCCAACCTTTTGTTTGAATCTAATCTCATGCACAAGATCAATGCCACATACTTAGCGAGAACCCAAGTGGGAACTTAAGTTCACATTAGGGGGCAAGGAGAATCGAGAATGATGCTTGGAAGTTGAATTTACAAGTCGAAGTTCGCGGTTTACATCGACTTGCTGAAATTCTTAAGAAAAAAATTCTATAAGTTGAAGTTAACCCCGAGGTTATGTTAAAGGAAGATTGGTTTAACAATTGTTGAAATTCTCAGAAAATTCTACCCCATAAGTTGAAGTTAACCCGAGGTTATGTTGAAAAAGGATTGGTCTTAACACTTCAAGTTGAAATTTTAAGAAAATTTATGTTGAAATTAAGGTTCTATTGAAATAATAGAAGACAAGAGGTCCCGATGAGTAAAAGAGTGAAGTTTAAGTCAGAATAACACTTGCTAGAAAATATTACATAAAATATTTTCAAGTGTTAGGCCATAAACCCGAGATAAACAACTTCATGGGTATAGCCAAGTATTCCCACACCAAGAAGATTACATGCTTAAGGTGTACACATGTAACGTTATTCTAATTTCTAGAATCATACAAAAGGAAGACAAACATACAATCACATTGAAAGAAGAGAATTTATACTTGCATTTCGTGATAAGGAAGTCGAACACAAAAGGCACTTCTTTACGCCCGATATTGAAGAATACTTGTTCGTAGACAGAAAATGGCACGCCTGGCCAAACTAAAACTTACAATGTTTCCAAAAAAGTAAGAAAAAAAAGTACTATACAAAGGAAAAAAGCATCAAGACTAGACTATTCTTGCGTTAGCATCTACGGCAATAAATTGTAAAACATCTAAGAACTCCTTTTCTCTAAATTCTCAAATCAGAAGCCCCTAAAGATCGATCTCGAACAGCCCAATTTAGTCAACGCTCTTTCCCTACGGCCGTGACATAGGTGGGTCGAGTATTGTTTTCTGTGTAAGTAGCATCTTTTGGAAACCTCACTATCCTCATCTTGGAGACAAGTCGATCGACTCTGCTCATTCAGTGAGTAAAGGACTTGGCCCCAAAGAAATTTTTTTTTTTTTTTCTTCTACCATTTTTCTTTCCTCTTACCTCAAATTTCATCCCTGATTGCTTAGAAGAGAGGAGGGAATAGTAGGATAAGGCTGCTAGCATTTTTGAAGCGGAGAATCCTCAGTGATAGCTAACGCTTTTAGAGTAACCATCCAACCAAGGGTATAGTCCTTGTTACATGCTTGGCTCGATGACCAGTTTTTTGTAATCCTCCTTGACATCGGTCGCCTCCTCAAGGCCCCGCCTTTTTATCACCACTTTGATCTCACTTTTGTGGCTAGGGCATCTTGAAGCTCTTTTTGGGCCTCCTACTTTTTCAAACAAGAAGACCTTTTGGCAATGGCTTCTCATGCATTTGCCTTTCTTGGCTCCTCGTCTCGAGCTTTTTTATCGTCAGTCACTTGATCTATCAAGGCCTTTCATTTTGCCCTCAAATTTTGTTAAGGGCCCTTTGCAAGCCAACAGCCTTTCCTTGGTTTTATTCGCCAACTCCTTTAATATTGAAGGCTTGACGCTATTAAGGAGTGGCTATGTTAGATCGCCTAGCGTAAATGGACAAGAACAAAAAGTTAGCAAGTTTTCTAAGTAAAGCGAAACTGGAGAATGAAGTACCAAGTTTTAGGGCTTACTTGTATTTAAATATTGCAAACACTAGAGCGAAATTTTCATTCGCTTCATCACAAATAAGCACGATTGAGATCATTGGAAGGAGCAAGGCGGTAGAGGCGCAACTAAGAACTTGCTAATGTCATTTCCTTTCCGGGCTGCCGCCACCGACCTAGCTTTGTCCCTCGATTGTAATTACAGGAGCCTAGGGGGCATTAGATTTTAGAAAGCCTAAGGTTGTTGCCCACTCGGACCTTAAGTGGTCTCTTCACTGCTGATTGGAATGGTTCGGCTGCTCGAGCCTCTTCTCAGCAAGCATAGAGAGGGGGTTTTTCACTTCAGCCAATTTTTGAAATTGGCAAGGTGTCCTCGCTGTCAATCTTGAGTCACAATTGCATAGGTACTGGGCCTTCCTCTTGCCTTTTGGCTTTTGGCTTTGGTCGAGGCCGAGATTGTCCCTGGTCGAAAGTGTTGATAGTGTCAAGATGTCGCCTGGTAAGATCGCTCTGCAAGAACTCAAGCCATGCACTCCATCTTGGCAGCCGATTGCAGCTTCACAATGGCTATGCTGAGATGAATGGATCGTGATATGGTGCCGAGGTCAACGGTTGTTCACCTAGATCGAAGTTGATCCCCGATCCGGCCGAGGTGATGAAGTCAGCCGAGGAGTTGTGGGCGGAAGGAGGAGATTTGTTCGCCTTTCCTGGACGCCAAAGTGCTTAAAAAGGATTTGTAGGTTGGGATATAGTTGAGCAAGCGAAGGAGCTTCCGCCTCAACCGGCAGATCCAACAAATTTCTTAAGGTCCTTGTCGGAAGAACGACTTACAAAAGTCTTTTTGCCTATCAGGAAGAAGCCGCTAAGAAAACAAACGTTAGAACATATAAAAAGAACAAAGTATTAAAGACTTAAAAAACAAGTAAGGTAACACTTTCTGACTCTTACCATTACCCCTATGAATCACTGCTCGGCCAAGAGGGTAGAGGTGAAGGTCCTCATCCGAGCGAATCTCGCCGCTTGTTCGAGACAATGAAGTAATCGGCCCCCGCCTCCCTTGTTGAAGTCTAGAAGGCTCGGCAACAAGTTTGTATTCTGCGGACCTCTTGGGTTGAGGTAGTAGATATAGCCTTTTTTCTAACTCTCGAGGCCACATATGGTGTAGCAAAGATTGGATGTCCGCTAAAGTTACCCTAGCTTTTTTTTCTCGCTTAGCTAAGGCTACTATGATACCATTGATGACTCAGATGACTTAATGGCTAATTGCATTGGGTTGAGTTTATAATAATGAAGGATTTTCTGAAAAGGATGTTGAGGGGGAGCCTCAGTCCACCCTCTATGAAAGCTACAACTGTATAGGCATGAGTCGATCAGGGCATGATGGAGTCTTCTTCCAACCCACCAAAATTTAAGGTGAACACTCTCCATTAAGATGGAAAACTCCCGCTACTAAAGTATTCTAACTTGGTTGGGGGTAGAGAGCCCACCCTATGCCTCCACATATCCATGATGTTGGCTTGAGAGAAGGTGTTGGATTTCGAAGGGTGTGTTTTGTAAAGGTTAGGAGAGACTCGAAAACCTAGAAGAATAATGGGACAAGAATTTATGAGGGTCTAGGAGGAATTCATTTAAGTTTTCCCTAAGATTCGTGAGTCTTACGACAAATCCCAAACCTAAGTCTAGGCAAACAAAGATTGAAGGCAAGAATCTGGAAAAGACACAAAAAACAGAAACAAAAACAATGATTCAGAATCAAGAATAGTAGTGAACTATCAAGAACACTGTAACAGAGTGTGTACAAGGGTACGAGACCAAGAACAGTGGCAAAAAACCAAGTGTGTGAAACAGATTATGTATACATGTGTATTTCCAAGAACAAATTGCAAACAAAGGAAAATTTGCAACATAAAAAGGATTCAAGAACATAAATGAAGTCATAGTAGCAGTATATGGACGTAACAGTTTAAAAGTACAACAAGAAATTGAAACGAAGAGGACAGAAATAACTCACCAAAGAGAATGAAGCCGGTGTGAGGTACACCAGAGTCAGATGATGGTAGCAATCGGAAAAAGGGCAAAGAAAAGTTTCACGGAGAAGCGTGAACATGGGTTACAAGAGCTTGAGAGCTTCAAAACAATAGCGGATTTGGGAGAGTAGAGAGAGAGAGTTAGCACTAAACCTAAAAATGCAAAAGTGAAAACACGAGAGAGAGAAGTGGTTTTGATCAAAACCACGAGATGGTGGCAAATTGCAATCAATGTGCCTAGGACGATGTGTTTGTCGACGTGACGCATCTAAAAAACGACACGACTTGATATCGCGCGTCGTACGACTCAAAGAAGGAATGACGTGTGGTAGAAATCGGCTGAAATATTAAAGCGTGTAAAGGATAAACATAATGCTGTTGAAACTCTTGGAGTTCCTAATTTAATGGTGGATGACATCGACTAGGGGAATAATCTCGGTTGCAAAACTTGAGCAAACTTTGGTTATTGGTTTTGAAGCATTGATGAAAACAGACTAAGTCTGGGTCATGTAGAACCAACGAAATATGCCTTCGATAATTACGTATTGTGACAAAGCTTAGCCGATGACAAAGTAGAATGAAGAAACGATATAGGTTCCATCATCTCGTAGATGCCGAGGTAATAAAACCTAGCGCTTAGGGGACATAATTTTTGAGTGACAACACGCGCCGTAGATGGCAATCAAGTACCACCGAGGTGCCACGTTCGACATGACGCCGAGATCATCTCTTAGCAGCCGAGGTTATCCGTGAGAATAGTGAATTTGGGATATGGATAAGGGACAAGAGTCCTAGAATGGGAGAGGACTTCGCTGGTAAAGATAAGACTCTTAGAGAGTTTATCCCACCTCACCGGAGTCCAAGATTAGCAAGAATCCTAAGTTTATTAAAGCTAGGCTTTTATTGTGATTAGGCTTGTGTTATTATAAAAGAAAGGCACCTCGTGGGTCCAGAATAACCCTCGACTGAATTAGCTACTAATCAAGAATTAAGGATGTTAATTATGAATAAAATAAATAACGGATTATTATGTAAATTGCATGAGGTTTGGCTTTCATCTCACTTACAGAAATATCTTAGAATTTCGCTGATATGAAAATTGAAAGCCTTTATCAAGATCCTAAACCGAAATTGACTACACCAATGTGTTATTTGGAGTTTTTAGAATCATTTGGCAAATTTATTAAAAATTGATTCACCGATTTGTTGTTGCGCTTAATAGCTTAATAATCCAATTAATGCATTTTTGACATCATAGCTTTATATATGGGCCTTAAACTTTTTTGAGCCTATTTTCCTTTTTATCCCTTAGTGCAAAAAATCGAGAATACATTCTAGAGTGAGAGGAGACTCATTTTAGAGAGAGAGTGATTCAAGGAAGAAGTGAAGAATTTTGCTAGAGTAGCTCAAGTTTGGCAAGGATCTTGTGTAATTGAGGGCTTTTTGGTGAGCATCTAACCCATAATTCATGAAGAAGTTGTGTTATAAAGATGCATTCATGGAGTTGTTAGGATCATTTGCATGTAATTTACATATGGTTGTGAAGAGGATGGAGGATTTGACTATACTTCCACTTGCATGTGTATATATATGTAGAGGTTGTCATTTGAGTTTGATTTGAGCATCTAACTTATTTTGGGAGTTATTTGGTACATGCATGTTAGAATCACTCATGTTTAATCATTGAAATTCATGTTTTGAATTACATGCATGGAGTTGATAAGCTCAAATTTACTAATTTCATGAGTTTTGAAGAAAAGAATCGCAAGTGTTCTACATGATAAAAGTTTTGGTTCTAATTTTGGTAAATTCATGGGTTTTAACTAAAAAGAATTGATGAAAATCATACATTCATGTTTATGAATAAGTTTTGCAAGTTTATGAACAAGCCATGCAATGTAATTCTGCTATTGAAATTGCTTTTGAGCTCAAAACCATGTTCTAGAAAACCCAGATTTTTGAAGGTCAGCCGACATTTCGTGCATCCAAGATTTTTGTCGATTTTGCGCCGAAATGGGAAGTTCACGCCGAGCGAGCTCCATTGTTCGTGATTCCCGCCGAAGGGGAAAACCACGCCGAGCGGACCTCATTTTCTAAATTTTGCCTAAGTGTTCCAATGCGGTTTTGGCATCCTTATTGCATCTTAGGCATTCCTAAGCCTTTAATTGCCATAGTAATGATAAAGTTATGGATTAGAAACACACTAAGAAAAGAATGTACTAAGTTCCGAGGTCGCAAGGGTATGTGTTAAGTAATGTGTTAAGAATGATCATGAATCAACGTAATGAAAGTTAAGTCAGACATTACATGAATGTGTAATGATAAGATACGCTTGTGTTATGTGCCTTTGTGTTTGTAGGTCAACGTCCAAACTTGATTGACCGCCATCGAACCATCGAGTAACGCGTATCGTAAAGATACGCTTATATGAATTATGTTCCAAATTAAATGTGATAAGCTATGATTAAATGATATATGTTTTCATGAACGAGTATTCCATGTTTGAAATCTATTATGGCATCCATAGATAGTCCTAAGTCATGGGGGGATGGGAATATGAAAATTCATCATGACATGCAAGTACTACGAGATCTCAGCCAAACTTCATGGTGGTGATATGTGTTTAACTCCAGATCCGGAACCAATTACTCTAGTTGGAAGACGCTCTGCGGATGTGTTCTATAGGATGTACCATTATTATGTTTGATATGAGAATGATTATGTTCGACCGCTTTTCCGCTTCATGATATGTTCGATTTCTGCTCACTAACCCCTTTACCTTAATGTTATTCACTGGGTTTTAGCTCACTGTTTGTATATATATGTATATAGGAGAACATTCTAGAGTTCAAGCCCGGCTTTTGCCCGGTGTCAGAGTTTCATGGTCACCAACCACTACGCCTCACGCGAGGTTCCCAAGTGTCTTATGTTCACCCTTTGGGTTTGTATATGTATAAGACTTGATTTGATGTTGTTGGTCGTACTTAAAATACCGAATGTGTGGGTATAACGTATGGTTGACTATCGGATATTTATATAAATTTTTAATTATTCATTTCATATAAGTCACATGTACCATTGACAATTATATTTATCTATTTGCTTCCGCTTAGTCGCTAATTTTGTTAACTGCTCAGAGGCCTTCTGCATTCATGATTACCGACCTGCATTTATGCTAAACCTATAGGGGAGTTTGGGTCGTGACAGAGTGGTATCAGAGCACGTTAACGCTAATATCCACACGTGTCCATTGAGCATTAGGAATGTCTACAATGGATTTACGTTTCATGCATCTAGTAAGTAAGTAAAAAGTTGTGCATTCAAGAATATGTATATACGTTTGTGTAGTACGTTTATGTACTAAAACTAAGAATTAAGAACTATTGTGGACTTTTGATGATTATAAGGAAACTAGATTGTGGAATTAGTGTAGCAGTGAGGCTGAAAGTTAAGAATTATGGTGAAATCTCTGAAACTTCTATTGTCATAAGGAAATCAGAATATTTGGTAATTGAGGATGGGAAAAACCATTTGATATGTAAGATAGTACATTTTGGTGGGAACCTATTATGTGGTATGTCAAACCGTAGAGTCTCATGCCTTTGCCGAATGACCTTGAAAGTCCGATTGGAATCATGTTTGGCCAGAGTTTTAATCGAAAATTTTGCAAATTTTAGGAATGGAAAGGTCATCTTACCAAAGGTCCTTATATGTCTATGTGTGTATGTCTACCTGTGCTTGATATGTGCTTTGTGCTATAACTTAAGTCAATTAATTAACCCAAGTGTTGTCAACCATTTTCTTGTGTTTAACCCTTCCCTTCCGTCATCAAGAGAAGATGGTGAGAAAGTATGAATGGAATGGAAATTAAGTCTTAATCGGAGTGATTAGGTAAAGTAGAAGAGGTACTAAAGAACGTGGTGGAAGTTGTGAATCCTACCCTACATGGTAAGGTCAAAAGGGGAGAGTTAAGTGTGGAAGTGAAAAAATGAATCAAAGAAGAAAAACTAAGAATTTTTTGGTAAGAAAGACGAGTAATCTGTGCAAAGTTATAAGAGAAATAAGTTACCCTAGTATGTCACATTTCAAGAAGAATCATCGGTAGACACCCATTTTTGACCGACCTTAAGACTCGACATGTCATTGATTGAGCGCCTAAGTGATTAAGATATTGTGCTCGTTTTGAGGTTACTTGAGTCTCAGCTTGAAAGCCTTACTCCTGACTTCTGGATTCTTTTTGTGCTTTACTCCTGCTTAACCAAGTTATGTTTTCTTCCTCAAGGAGGAGAGGTCTCAGAGACTATCTCTTAGTGGTCAGAGGCTACTTTTCGTGGTCGAGACCACTGCTCCCTTGAGATTGGCTTCGGCCGTGGGCCGCCTAGGCGCTTCGTTCGACCGCTTAACTTTTCTCCGCTTGTTTCGATTTTTGGCACTCACCTTGTTTCCTCTCTAGAGGGACATCAGGCCCGAGAGACCACCTTCATGGTCGCACGCCATTTCGAGCTTAATAGTCGGGCCAGGCACCCATGCTGCTTTGGCCTCAACCCTCGCTTTTGCATCCGCTTGGTTCAATTTTGGCATGAACCCTATTTCTTTTGTTTGAAGGTGGCAAGGGTGGAGACCACCTTTTCTTGGAGACCACCTTTTCCCACCGCCGTTTTCTTGTCGTGAAGCCGGGTCTCTTACTTTTGAGCCACATTTGTGGGTCTCCACTATACCACTTGCATGCATTTCATTGGGAGACCACCATTTAAGGTTGCCAACCACCTAACCTTGATTGGTCGGCCGACCACCGAACTAGTGGTCGGCCGACCACCGAACTAGTTCCACACCACTCGGCGCCCGCCTGCTCTGAGTTGTTGCTAACTGTACAAATGATAGCACAGATCGATTCTCCATACACGGTATGAAGGATCTTTGCCCTTGGTTTTTGGCTTCTAGGAGAAGCTTTTGGCCTATTTTTCTATAAAGGAAGGCCTCCTTCTTTGTAGAGGATTCTAAATTTGTCTAAGGCAAACATATATCTCTTTGTATCTCTATTTTAGGCTTAGAAGTGTAAGGTTCTTGGCCCCTTTGCACATCACCTCTTAACCTAACCCCTCCCCTCCACCATCAACCTAAGCTTCTTGGAGGCTTTTTTTTAAAGGTTGGGGAGTTACATTTTGGTCCGGTTGGAGTTGTTGAAAGGCTACAAGGGTAAGACCCTATTCCCTCTTTTAGGTTTTATTTTGCTTCATCTTTTAGCTATACTTGCAAACATATTTGGGATTTGTCATAAACTGAAAAAAGTCTTATTTTGAGGTCCTTAACATGTTTGTTTAAGCTCATTTTTCTGTTGGGGATCATCTACCCCTTGCATGCTTCATTTCACCTTGTTTTGAGCCATGCATTAGGGCCTTTGTGTTGCTTTGTTGGTCTTTTGACCATTGAAATCCAGCAGATTTTCAAAGGGTTATTATGTGTTTTTGAGAGCCAAAATCAGAGAGGGGTGACCCTCTCACCCCTTGTCTTATTTTTCTAGCATATTTGGCCTAACAAGAGAACCCATGTGTGCATGCTTCCAAGCCATGTTTTAGGCCATTTTTGGTGAGTTTTAGGACTGCATGAGCCTGGCCCGTAACTTTTTTGCCATATTAGGTGTCCCTCTTGCATGTGTAGAATAACCTTCTTCATAGCATATCAAAGGAGCCTATACTTACATGCTTCCTAGCCTCATTTCAGACCCTTTTCAGTGAGTTTTAGGGCCTTCATAACCTCTTTCCAGAGTTGGTTTTGTCATATTGGGTGTCCATCTTGCATGTGTAGACTAACCCTCTTCATGGCCTATCGAAGGAGCATCTCATTCTTACATGCATAGACCATGTTTCAGTGAGTTTTTGGGATTTATTTGGCATGTCATACCTCTGAATTTTGCCGGTTTAGTGGCCTCTGAATGCTTAATATACTTGTAGTGTAAACCCTCTTCACTAGCTTGTATTGCATGTTGTTTTGGTCCTTGATTCTAGCACTTTTTGACCATGCCTTAACTTGATTTTTGCATGTTTTGACTGCCTTACCTCTATTTTTGTGCCTCATGGTTGAATGATGCATGCTATGCATGGTTGTAGTTCAACATCCATACCTAGCCTTGAGTTTTGTAGCCTCTTGCATGCTTGAATAGAGGTGTTTGCATGTCTTGGCATCATTGTGCGTGTTATTTCGCACATCATACTTGTGCCATGTTTCCATGTTTTCCACTCCTTAAGTGCATTTGAGAGTTGTGCTTGTTTGCCTCATTTTCGACCATTGCATGAGCTTCATTTCATGCCTTTTGAGCCACCATTTT
Source organism: Camellia lanceoleosa (assembly GCA_025200525.1). Taxonomy (NCBI): domain Eukaryota; kingdom Viridiplantae; phylum Streptophyta; class Magnoliopsida; order Ericales; family Theaceae; genus Camellia; species Camellia lanceoleosa. The sequence continues at coordinate 42,624 of JANUSC010000622.1, read as the reverse complement.
AGTCCATATTTGCTACTATTTTGGTCTACATAGGGGCTGTTTGGGGTGGTTTGGTCATTTGAGCATCGCTTTGCATACCTCTAGTGTAATCCACTTCACTAGTTTTCGTATTCGGGGCCACCTAGCATGCATTGTGTGAGGTGTTTGCATGATTCGGGACCCTTTCGTATGTCATTTTTAGAGTCGAAGATGTGTTGTTGTATGCTATATTACATGCTTGCCATGCCTTGGCAGAGTTGCACTTGGTGCCTTAGTTTTGGTCCCTTGCATTTGGGCATGTTTGCATGAGTGTTGTTGTTTCATTTCATAATGTTTGGCCACTAATTTGAGTGTGTGAGGCCCATTCATTTTAGTTTAAGTCTATCTTGCATTGTGTATGCCATGTCCATGTTGTGGCATGCTTGATCATCGTGATTGTATATGCCTTGATTATGCCTTTGTGTATGTCCATCATCATATATGCTTGGTATGCTATATAACGTCATGTGCATTGAGTATGCCATTCGTAGTTCATAGCATCACGTATGCTAGTTGCACCTTTGCATGTCATTCCTTGCATGTTTGCATGTCTTAGTTGTATTTCGTTTAGGATTGCATGCTAGTTGTTGCATTTGTATATGCCATGCCATATTATTTGTTGCATTGAGTTCGGGATAGGAGTTAGTCCGAACATGAGAAACGAGGGATGTTTCATACTCAAAGTGACAAAACATGCCTCGATTCCTGGGTCGCCGACACTCTTGACTACCCATGATAGAGTTGTTGGCTTTAGGTGTTTACATGTGCATTCATTTCACATTGAGTCGTGCACTTCGACTCCTCGGCCATCATGCACCGAGATGCGTGATTGGTGGCACAAGGATCGATGACTACACTCCTTGGAGCTTATGCAATGATGGAGAGAGTGGTCATGCACACTTATGTTGAAAATACTTTGCCATGCCCCTTTCGCTCGTCATAAAGAAACCTAAACCAAAGAAAAACTCGGGTCAGCTTTCCGAGCTTTGTATGCTGTTTTGGGACCAGTTGCAAACAGAGGCAAATCGGGGCATCACGATGGATTTCCCGACGAGGCGACTCGAGCATGCATGCATCCCTTATCATTCAAAGCAAAGCTGAGGCGGTTCATCATATGTAGTTTGCATACTAGTTCATTTGCTTACTTAGTTAATTCGTTAATTAATTAATGTTGTGTAATAATTAGCTTGATTAGCTAGTTGGTTGTGTACTATTCATTCGGACCCTCCGAGGAGGGCAATGTTGTAATAAGTGTGTTTGTATGTGTGATGCATGCCTTCTAACCCCACGTCTTTCTCCATTTTATTTACCAGCTTATGATGGTTAGTTTAGGGCACGTTTCAATTAGCATCCTTATGCTCGCATGTTTGCATCCATTCATTTGTCTTGCATGTACCGGGCTTGGCGCATCATACTAACTGCATTGTATTTCAATTCCAAGTTGAATACATGTTATCTGTTGCATTTCATGTGCTATGTTTAGAATAGCCGAGCCTATCTTAGTTGCATTTTGCATGTGTTGCATTAGCCATCTCAACATGAACTAGGATCATGCATTGATTACTAACTAGTTTCTATTTTGGCTTGGAGTACTCGGTGAGTGTTTATGCTTTAGCATCCTTGCATGCGTGTGAGTGATCCATGATAGCATGCTTACCATGCGGCTATTTGCTTATGTGATATAACTCAATGTCACCGTGGGTGGAGGTTGGGTTATTTGAATTGGAACAATGCATTGAATGAGAGTTTTAAGCCCACTTGAGAGTGGCAAAATTATGTTTTCTAAGCCCATCCGAGGGTGGAAAAAATTCACGCCTTAGCCTACTTATGCAGTAACACCTTCAAACTGCTTTTTCAAAAACTAACATGAGATGTTTTGTTCCAATTCAGCACTCCATTTTATACTTGTATGTCAGGCAAGATCACATAGTAATTCTAGGTTAATAACCTAATAAGAGCACATGTGTTTTCAAAACAAGATATCATGTTAGTAGTGGCCGATCTTTGATCGAGCGAGCGAGGGTGCTCATGAAATAACCTTCCCCAATCGTACCCAAGTTCCCGAGCTGAGGCAACTTTGGTGATGACGGACAGGTGGCCTTAAGCACGAGTCAGGGTTTCCTAAATTCTCCCAAAATAAAATATTTAGGTGGCGATCAGATTCCGCAAAGCACCATGTTTGCACTTCTTTCAAAAACTGCTTTTTCAAAACGATTTGGGATTTGGACTCTTTGGTGATTTATCGGCCTCAAGATTGCACTTTATGATTAAATTCGAATCGCGACATTTGAGTCCTAATCAGAAGTAAGCCCCGATGAACAAAACAAAGATTTCCTCCCGGACGTTTCGGGACGCACACGCTTCGCCATCGCTAGGGATTTAGAGAACTTGACTCAAACTCATGATATCTTGTTTTGATTACACTTATGTGTTTCTTTGCATTGCATTTGCATTGGTGCGCCTAGGACACCGTGTTTGCCATCTCGCTATTCCCTAATGGTTTGCCGAGGTCAAGGCATAAGGTTGACCACATGTGCTTTGCTACGATGGGAACACAAACCTGCTTTTTTCCGAGGCACCCTTTTGACCATTCGACCTAGTGCATATTCAAAATCCATAGTGACCATTCCAAACTAGGATAGGTTGCTTACCCGATTATAGGTTGTTTAAAACCACTGCGTGTGTAGTGAAATCCTAGCTCCTGACAAAATAGGACAGGAAACCACGACCATCTTAACGCCTCTATGGGTTAGAAGACGAATCGCCAAGAATCATGAGATTACCTACGCCTCAAACCAAACCAAACGATTTTAACAGAGTTAATGGGGACCAAACTAAGCAATTTAAAACTTTGTCCATAGAAATGGCTTATATGCACGCCATAACATTCCATACAAATACGCTAACAACTCACATCGTAAAATAATTAACAAAAGGTTCTCGTATGCACAGATCATTAGTCTAAGTCACCTCACAAAACCTAACACAATGTAGACAGAGTCCTCGCCAACATGACAAAATATAAATACCAAACAAAAGGCGAAGACTTAGTCTCGGCGTGAGACGTAGGGCCGATTCTCAAAACTTGGTTGTTTTCACAATGGTTTACCACGGCTGGTCTGACCTCTCTTAGCTCACCTACAAACACATGAATGAGCGTGAGCTAAAGCCTAGTGAATAATATCAAATAAGAAGATACAACAATATGTAGAACAACATATTCAAACTACTGGGCCTAATTCATATTTCTATATAACATATATATACAATTTAAGTCAAGGACTGTGGTTCCAAACATACCGGTCTTTGGCCCATTTATCTTCCATAACAAATCGACTCCTTGGCCCATTCAAACTTTCGCTCATAAGTCAAACGGCCTCGCCCATTCATTCTATTATTCAGATCGAATCGCTTATTCGTGGTCAAACTATTACTTATATCAAACTATCATTCGTGGTCAAACTATTATTTATGTCAAACTATCATTCGGTCAAATCGCCTTTTGGCCCACTGGCGATGATTGGCCTTTGGCCCATTCAGACTTTCGTTCATGATGAACGGCCTCCGCCCATTCATTCATGTCAAACGGCCTTTGCCCATTCATTTGTGTCAAAACGGCCTGCCCACTCATGACGAAACGACCTTCGTCCATTTATTCATGTCAAAACGACCTTCGCCCATTCGCTTACGCCAAACCACCTTCGTCCATCTGCATTACGCCAAACCACCTTCGGTCCATTCATTTATGCTAAACGACCTTCTACCCATTCATTTATGCTAAAACGACCTTCGTCCATTCATTTATGTCAAATGACCTTCGTCCATTCATCTCAGGTTTAAACGACCTTCTATCCATTCATTTATAGCGAAACCACCTTCGTCCATTCATTTATGTCAAAACGACCTTCTATCCATTCATTTATATCAAATTGGCTCATAGGCCTTTCATATCAAACCGTGTCCACCATTCAAATTAATGAACTTACAAAACTTACATAGAAGTAGCCATTGACACTAACATATGTCGATATTACTCACAAGTGATCTGCTGGTTGAATTGTTCTCGAGCTTGACCTACATATCACATAACACATATGGGTCACAAATAATCTAATCCGTTTTAATTCACATATTCCTCTTTAGGCTTCATTCTTATTTCCTTAACTCAATTACAATGCTCAATGTATGCCTAAGAGTGCTTAGAAGTGAAAAGGAATGTAAAATGTAACACAAAATGCATTTTCAAAATTTCAAAAACAAGGTCCCCGCCGAAAGCATGAAATACCCCGCCGAAGCAAGACTTCCTCGCCGAAAGGCAGACATCAAAATTGGTTTCCTGTGATTGAGTTCTTGAGCTCCAAATCGACTTTCAACCTAATTTTCCTTGCATACAATGGCTCCAATCTCACATATATTTGTACTAACATGGTACTAACACTAGAATACATCAACATGGAGCTTAATCTCATGAATCAAACACATGCATGGCCTATTTTCCACCAAACTCATTACTAACATAACAATGTCATGCATTCAACCTTATAATTTGTACATGCATGTGGTGATTCTCAACTTAGATAATACAATTGGTGATTACATCATGAGCTTTAACCAAAACTCTACATAAATCATGTATTTCAAGCTCAAACATGCAAATTTAAGACAATTTACATGCATGCACAATTTAGCCTTCAAATCAACAAAACCAATTCAATTTCATCATACTCAATTAAATTCATGTTCTTTATTCTTATTCAACTCTGAATTTACAAATAGCAAACAAAAACCCATGATTCAAGGGTTAATTACTCACCTAGGAGCCTTAAACACTCAAGTTCTAGCCAAATCTTGAGCTTAATTTTCAAATTCCCAAGCTTGAGCCAAAAATCACACAATTCTCCTTTCTCTCTACCCCATTCTCTATTTTGAGTCCCAAATTCACCAAAATGAAGTGAAAAGAGAGGATAGAGAGTGTAGTGACTTCATAACAAAACCCACTAAGGCCAATATAATATTAATAAGATAATTGGGCTCTAATTCACCGATTTAATCGATTTAATCTGACCCAAATCAATTTTCAATTAAATTTCACCATAGGTTCCAAAAATTATGCCAATCACAATGGCGTAATCAATTTCGGTTCTCAGGTCTATAAGGCCTCCAATTAAATTTCCAAAGTATAAATCAAACAGATATTCCTACCCTAATGTATAAAAATCCAAGACCACATAATGGCACACAAAACCATATTAAACACATAATCATACTCATATTAAGGACCAATTAAAATATTACTTAACAGGGTATATACGCCTTTCCCCATTTAGGAAGTTTGGTCCTCCAAACTTAACTTACCTTTTAGCCAAAACACTTCTAATACCTTCTTATTCAATGGTTCCAACTTTTGATAGTTATCCTTAGTTTCAAAATCAAGCAACACTGCTCTCAATCAATCAAAGACTCAACTTTTTCTCCATACAAGACTTGTATGGTGTCACACCAAAACTAGAGGGTAGGCTATGGTTGTAAGCAAAGTCTGCCAATAATGGATAGATCTCCCAAATTCCTAAAAATCATCAGACGATTTGGAGTATTTCTCCCAAAAGTTCTTTTCTAGTTACATTTCGATTTTCGATGGCAAGCAATGCCGAATCACAATTTAGTTCCCATTGCCTCTTGAAGGCTTGTCAAAATTCGCATTATTTTAGGATTCTGCCTAAACAAGAGAGACACTAGGATTCCATGCAACGAGCAATCTTATCGACATAAACAGCTAAGCGCTTTTATAAGCATCATACAAAAAATTTCACAGAAGGAAATAAGCAAACTTAGTAATTCTGCACACAATAACCCAAACAGACTTATACTTGGGCTGCCTAAGGCACTTAATACAACGAAATTTGAAGTCACATATTTCTATTTCCATTCAAATAGAGGAAGAGATTGCAGAGTTCTCGCTTAACATCTCGTTATTCAACTTTGCCTTGTTGGCACCGAAAACATTTAGGCACTAATTCAACAATTTCTTCTTCACAATAGGTCGCCAACATATTTATTTCTAATGCTTACTAACTTTACCCTTAAGTTCGGTTCATTTCCTTGTCACGTAAGTTCAATTCGCTTCTTCAATAATCCCGCAATTTACAACCCAATTCAAGATTTAGTTTAGTGACTCATCACACTATCCAAGGTCAATCAAAAGTTTTAGGAACACAAAGTGGATCCAGATACAAATTCTGCTCCATCAAGTCTCTCCATATTATCTCGATAGTTGTCGAAAGCATAAGGCAATTCCATATTAATCCCCACGACGCCAAAGGTAGTATTAAAATAGTCAAACACGCTGCTAAACACACTTACATATCCTCGAGCCCCAATTGCGTAATATAATGGCACCAGCAGCTTATTTACACAAGGCGCATCAATCCACACACTTCGATAATCGTTTTTTTCAAAGCTTTTGATGTTAATAACGCCTACATGATCTCAAGAGATGACATTTGGGACAAAGAACAAATAATCGCCGGACCAAAGCACACCTGCTCACGAATCACGGTGGTCGGCCCGAGATCGATAGACAAACCCACCCGCATAAGACCGTCATGGCAAAAAGAGATATCTCAACAAAGGTGCTACATAGGCTTAACGCCCCTAGCACAAAGGGACGCCCCAAGAATGTCATCAAAACAACATAATATCATTTACTTTAACCTGATTTCCCAAAATCCGATAACACCGAAACAAACACATGAAACATATTCTGATTAGTCGAGGACAAATATTCAACTGCTTAATCAAATCAACTGCTGACATCGGCTTCCATAGAAGGCCAAACAAGTAAGAATATGACAACACACCAAGATTGTTCCTAAGACACCCAATCACTAGATTTGCACAATTCAGTTCATTTATAACACATATGTCCTCAATAGTTGAAGGTTGGTTCTCAATGGTGTCCATGGTTAGATCAATCTGTTGATAGCCCACAAGAGGTCTTATCAAATCAATCCAAGCAAAGGTCTTGTCAAAATAAATCAAACAGAGGTCCCATCAAGTTATATCAAATGAGGGTTCTATCAGACCAAATCACACAAAGGTTCTATCGGATCGAATCAGATAAAAGTTTTCAAATAAGGTACATTTGGTTCTCAGAAGACATACTTCATTTACTTAGGTACACCTACAGGTGGTTTCACGACCGGCCCATCCTAAGTTCATCACAAAGTCATTTATCATAATTGTTCATATCAAAGTATTTCGTCATATAATAAGATTGTCCACATAAGTTTAGGTGTAGTTGCACATGCGCAGCTTGTTCATATCAGAGGTACGATCATAATCAAAGATAGCAGCTCCCAAATAAGTCTTACACGCAAGTACATGGTGCAAGAACACATTAAACAAGTTCCTTGTACATAAGATAGGTCCGTTATGCAAAAGTTCTAAATCAATGAAAAAGCATAGGTTTACGAGTCGAACTCAGTATAATCACATAGTCCAGACAACTTTCTACCAATCAAAATGCATGATCTCACAACTCGCAGAGTTTATTATTTGGCGTGCTGCCATTGAAAGCAGTAATATAACAAATCACTCTGAGCATAGGTTTAGATATAAATGTGCATGTGCAGAGTCAATCAATATCCCAAAATGTATTTCACAACCTTCCCCAATGGAGCATATGCATTCAATGAATACGGTCTTGATCTTGTGGGTCTAACCAATCTAGATACACATGCAACAGATATGAAGGAATACGCCATTCAATCAAATAATATCCCAAGCAAAGATGTACTCATGTACTAATTCGTAACCAATCAACACATAGGCATTCATTTATAAACAGATAGATACCGATAATCTGCTGTAATATTCGAGAGCTTCGGGACGAAAGTAATTACTCTATCTCAATTAGCAATTCCTACCATTGGTACGAATTCAACCGAGGCGTAAGATTTGTTCACATTTGTTCGGGCCGGGGATGTTTCACCATATGGTCCATTCTACCATATCTATAACGAGCCCCGTAAAACTGACAACAAACTCTTCTTGTTTCTTACATTGGTAGTAGCAAAGGTTCTTGCCATAGCGGCAATCGACGCCGTTTTCTTAAGATCTCGCCATTTCTTGTACTATTCTTTCCAGACTATCAAGTCTGCCGCTGGAAGAGCCTTCTAATCCAGATGCTCTACTTCATCCATACTTTACACAATCTCTTATTAAGCCTTGCCAAATACTAGGTGCCAAATACCAAAAAATAAACACGATACACATGGGTACATTCGCATAGACACATTGTTATATTCTCATTTTATGCACCGGCCCAATATAATTAATCACATAGGTAATGATGATTGCATACTTATTAGATATCGCATGCTGAACATTTACTAAGTAATTATATACTCAAATTATGTTCATATTTCACATAGGCACCCATCGCGTAATCGAATGCACATAAGCAACTTTTCATGGTTCATATGTTCATGTATGTGCATTATAGCAAAACAAACTTGTTGTACCCATTAGCTGCAATGCTCATATCTCAAATTCAAATCATGAGGGGTACTTCCTTTAGTATAACATATCATGTTGGTCAAGCAAATTAAGTCTGCATAATAGAACCTCTAATACTGTGCAAACATATCACATACATAGGCCATGATTGTTTCCCGAGCGAGCGAGGCCTGCACTACTGATATTTCCTGCTAGGGCCTCATGACCATAAGCCACAAGATATATCTTCAAGTAGGCCTCGCTAAGGATACCACAATTACGCTCAAAGAAAATTTGGAAAATCATCCATTCATACAAAACATAACATTTCAGAACTTGTCATTTCATATCATCGTAAAATAATTAAAGTTGAACATGCTTTTACAAAGTTATTACTCACCATCTAATTAAACTTGCATTATACTTATACAAAAGATTCACAAGTATGCATATACCAAAAAGCATACATATTCAAATGGTAATCCACAGATTTATAGCACATAACCTGCTCATATTGAAGCACTTAAGCATATTCTGATGCCTTCAGATTCATATTTATCACATGAATGCATCCTAGATCTTTTCTAGACACTTATTGCTCTTTTGGACAAGTGTGTGAGTTATTAACTGCGGCTCGATACCACTCTATCACGACCAAACCCGCCTCTACGGGTTAAGGACGAATCGCCAAGAATCATGAGATTACCTACTACCAAACCAAACCAAACGATTTAACAGAGTTAATGGGGACCAAACGGAAGCAATTTAAAACTTTGTCCATAGAGTCAGGCTTACATGCACGCCATAACATTCCGCATACAAATACGCTAACAACTCACATCGTAAAATAATTAACAAAAGGTTCTCAGATGCATAGATCATTAGTCTAAGTCACCCCACAAAATCAGATAAAACAGATACCGAGTCCTCGCTAACATTACAAAATATAAATACCAAACAAAAGGCGAAGACGAAGTCTCGTATGAGACGAGGGCCGATTCTCAAAACTTGGTTGTTTACAATGGCTTCACTACTACTGGTCTGACCTCTTAGCTCACCTACAAACACACGAATGAGCTGAGCGAAAGCCTAGTGAATAATATCAAATAAAAGATACAACAATATGTAGAACAACATATTCAATCTACTGGGCCCAATTCATATTTCTATATAACATATATATACAATTTAAGTCAAGGACCGTGGTTCCAAACATACCGTCTTTGGCCTATTTATCTTTCCATAACAAACCCTTGGCCCATTCAAACTTTCGCTCATGTCAAACGGCCTCTCGCCCATTCATTCTATTATTCGACGAACAGCTTATTCGTGGTCAAACTATTACTTATATCAAACTATCATTCGTGGTCAAACTATTATTTATGTCAAACTATCATTCGTATCAAACCGCCTTTGGCCCACTCTGCGACAGATTGGCCTTTTGGCCCATTCAGACTTTCGCTCATGACAGAACGGCTCTCGCCCATTCATTCATGTCAAACGCCTTTGGCCCATTCATTTGTGTCAAAACGGCTGCCCACTCAAATATGACGAAACGACCTTCGTCCATTTATTCATGTCAAAACGACCTTACCATTCGCTTACGCCAAACGACCTTCGTCCATTCGCTTACGCTAAAACGACCTTCGTCCATTCATTTATGCTAAACGACCTTCTGCCTATTCATTTATGTCAAACGACCTTCGGCCCATTCATTTATGCCAAAACGACCTTTCGTCCATTCATTTATATCAAATGACCTTCGGTCCATTCATCTCAGGTTTAAACCACCTTCTATCCATTCATTTATGCTAAACCACCTTCGTCCATTCATTTTATGTCAAAACGACCTTCGGTCCATTCATATTTATATCAAACCGCTCATAGGCCTTTCATATCAAACCGTGTCCACCATTCAAATTAATGAACTTACAAAACTTACATAGAAGTAGCCATTGACACTAACATATGTCGATATTACTCACAAGGATCGTTGGTTGAATTGTTCTCGAGCTTGACCCTACATATCACATAACACATATGGGTCACAAATAATTCAATCCGTTCTTTAATTCACATATTCCTCTTTAGGCTTCATTCTTATTTCCTTAACGCAATTACAATGCTCAATGTATGCCTAAGAGTGCTTAGAAGTGAAAAGGAACCAAAAAATGTAACACAAAATGCATTTTCAAAATTTCAAAAACAGGTCCCCGCCGAAAGATGAAATACCGCCGAGCGGACCCTTAAGGCCCGCAAAAGTATCGTTGCATGAAAATACGCCGAAGCAAATATAGCGCGACGGAAGGCTCGTTTACAAAGTTCCGCCGAAAGCGTGAAATACCCCACTCGAGCGGACACTAAGTTCGCAAAAAGTACCGAGCACGATTTCGCCGAGACATCAAAATTGGTTTCAGATTGAGTTCTTGAGCTCCAAATCGACTTTCAACCAATTTTCCTTGCATACAATGGCTCCAATCTCACATATATTTGTACTAACATGGTACTAACACTAGAATACATCAACATGGAGCTTAATCTCTTGAATCAAACACATGCATGGCTCATTTTCCACCAAACTCATTACCAACATAACAATGTCATGCATTCAACCTTATAATTTGTACATGCATGTGGTGATTCTCAACTTAGATAATACAATTGGTGATTACATCATGAGCTTTAACCAAAACTCTACATAAATCATGTATTTCAAGCTCAAACATGCAAATTTAAGACAATTTCTTACATGCATGCACAATTTAGCCTTCAAATCAACAAAACCAATTCAATTTCATCATACTCAATTAAATTCATGTTCTTTATTCTTATTCAACTTTGAATTTACAAATAGCAAACAAAAACCCATGATTCAAGGGTTAATTACTCACCTAGGAGCCTTAAACACTCAAGTTCTAGCCAAATCTTGAGCTTAATCTTCAAATTCCCAAGCTTGAGCCAAAAATCACACAATTCTTCCTTTCTCTCTCTCTACAGCCATTCTCTCTATTTTGAGTCCCAAATTCAGCCAAAATGAAGTGAAAAAGAGAGGATAGAGAGTGTAGTGACTTCATAACAAAACCCACTAAGGCCAATATAATATTGATAAGATAATTGGGCTCTAATTCACCGATTTAATCGATTTAATCTGACCCGAATCAATTTTCAATTAAATTTCACCATAGGTTCCAAAAATTATGCCAATCACAATGGCGTAATCAATTTCGGGTTCTGTGGTCGATAAGGCCTCCAATTAAATTTCCAAAGCAGATAAATCAAACAGATATTCCTACCCGAACAGATAAAAATCCAAGACCACATAATGGCACACAAAATCATATTAAACACATAATCATACTCATACATAATCATACTCATATTAAGGACCAATTAAAATATTACGAAACAGGGGTATTACAGAAACCCTACCCTAACATAGGGGTGTTTTGGCTCTCATTTGCTTGCTATGTGCTTTTAGAGTACGTCTCTATAGGAATGCATGTACCGCTTTGTAAGTCCGGTATCAGTTCGGCATCAAGATCGTGTTTTGAAAATCACCATATCTCATGCGGCATCGATTCAGATTTGAAGCGTTGATTTTGGGAACAAAGGATCAAGTAGAGTAAAGTTATTCAGTTATGCCTATGTCAGTTCTGATGAAATTGGGCTAAAATGTCGCTGCTTTTGTCTTTCGCTTAGAGACTTAGTTCGCATAGCTGTTCTCCTTCAAGAAAGGCGACATCTCGATCCACACCACCGGGTCACATCACCTCCGCTCAAATGATTTATAATGGCACGTAATTTAGAGGAAATTGTGGTTATGGTACGATTAAACCAAGGAATCATCTTGCAGGTGAGGCCGACGTTGAGGTGCCACACCCGCCAAGTCGCTTATCGCCTAACTGGGAACCTCGCTTATTTAAACCCATGAGCCCACCACCTTGAGCCGAGTGGGAATGATCGCGACCTTCAAAGATCTCTGGCTCGATCTAGCCTATAATGTTGGCCCCAATCGCATCGTAGTCGAGAACTTCACGCCAAGCAAGAGCCCCCATCGGGCGAATTGTAATTGAGCTCACCTAACCAAGTTGCCTCAAGCTCCAAAGAATAACATGTCGACGACAACAGGCTTCAGACCGAAGTAGCAACTCAAACCGCTCCACCAAGCTGAGGCTAGTGGAAAGAACAAGATGAAGGTGGATACTGATCCCTATGAACAACTCCAAAGAGTCGTTGAGGCTCGAAAGCCGAGGGTTGAATAAGTAATAAGTACTGCAATGCTGGTAGGATCATGGATGACATTTTCCCTATCTGCATCGAGCGCTTCAAGGCAAAGGAAAATCAGATAAGGGTCATCATACCAAAACCGTTCCCTCCAACCCTAATCCTGCACCCAGGAAAAATCAATAAGCCAAGCTTGTACTTGCCAATCCTTTTGCTAGTGCATCCAGTAAAAATGCACAAAACTCGAAGTATCTCTCCCGAGGTTGCAGGGCATTCCATGCCCTCTATATGCCTTTGTCCAAAGCGCTTTAGATCCTTGCTGAAAAAAGGGCATCTCAAGCCCTCGAGCCCGCTCTCCCTAGTCGCCTTCCACCGGTTATGACCTTACCCAAGATCAAGGCATTCATCAATGCACGGCCACACCACCGACAACTACTTTCGCCTTTCGCCATAAGGCGTAGGATCTGCTGACAATGAGGTTGTCCTCCCACCTAACTCGAACAAAGTCTGTCACCACTAAGTTGTTGGACTTTGAAGATAATACAAGTATGTGATCGTGGGTTGGTCCACCATGAAGCTGCTCGATGATTTCAGATATGGCGCTTGGCACGACTATTTTGAGCATTTGCGTAATGCTAATTTTTGTACTTTCTCGACTTGGGTGTCGAGTCGGGCGTGGTTTTGTTTCGAGTCCATCTCTTTGTTTTGAGTCACTTTTTCGATTAAGGTCCGCCTTGTTGTATCGAGTCACCTGCTGGTAAGTCGAATGATTCCGAGGGTGTCACCGACATCATTATTTTGTTTTGTGATTGTCCTTTGCTTTTTGAGTCTCGCTCTAGGAGCCTTGCAACCAGAAATGAATGAAACAATTGTGGTCATTATGTTTTTGTGCTTATTGTTACTTTTAAGCTCATTGCAAAGAAGTTTAGAATGAAATGACAAGACATTTCACCCGCTTCTTCAGGCCTTGAAATCATTGCATTGACCTAAATTTTTCAAAATTTTTCGAATAATGTGTTAAAAACAAAGAGGAAGGAATTCCTCGAGTTTTGTAAAATTTGATCAATTGAAAGAAAGAGATGCGTGCTAAGCCCTTAATGATTAAGATCATGCTTGTTAATGTGAGTACTGGGAAGGATCCTAGCTTCATCCAGATTGGCTTCACACGGCCTTCAAATGAGCGATTAGTCGCTTAAAAGATTTCAAAATGTTTTATGGGTCCTCAAGACCGTGGAATCGCTTCTGAGATTGTGCAATTAGATCGCCTCACCGAGACTCAATTCCTTTTACTTTCAAACCTTGAACTCAAATTCAATGTTCAATGATCAAACCATCAAAGGCCTGGTGGCAGATTTGAAGCAAATTTCATGAATTAGCTGCAAGAAAGTCGATCAAGAAGATTAAATGTCATCAAAAGAAGCTTGCAAAGCTAGATCAAGTACCCTCGATTTGGGGGGCAAAATGTCCGCAGTTCGAATACCCAAGATGGATTATTCCGCAAATCAACGAAGATCCAGAAGAATGCCAAATCCTGGGAGGAAAGAAGAAAGTGTTGTCAAGGATAGCCAAGTTCCTATCCACAACACCAAGGGAAAATTCACCCCATTGATGGACTCCAACATCATCAACTAACAATGCCACTCTTTGATTCAAAGCCGAGATCTCAAAACCATTTGATATGGACAAAGCTACACTTTTACCCTTGAGAGGCTCGCTGGGCCAAAAACCTGGAAGGGCAACCCTGGCAAAAGTTAGAGCAAAAGAAAAGAACAAAAAAAGAAAAATGCAAAGAATAAAAAAAAAAAAAAAAGATGATAAAAAAAAAAGAAAAAAAAAAATTCAGCAAAGAAATGAAAAGAAAAGAAAAACAAAGCTCGCAAGGTTGAAAACCCAGAAGCGCGGCCTTGGCAAAAGTTAGAGCATAAAAGGAGAGGTTCATACCCGAGTGTACCTTAACCCCGACATACTTAGGGCGTGATTACCATACTTGGGATACGTAAGCAACTTCATTCAGAAGTCCAGCCATAGACACTTCCGAATCGACTATGTCCAAGCAATGGCTCTGGTCATTTTTATCTTCTCTCAGATCCGAAAGTTCTTGCCAGATCGCCACTATGAGAAACCTCGCTACAAGGCCATATATTCAAACAAGGCAATTTTCCGCTACATACGGTATGTGGTGCTATTCAAACAAGGCAACTTTCCGCTACTATGCGTACATTTAGACGAGGGCAATTTTCCTTCGGATTTGAGGTTGTGCATCTCAAGAGTAAGTTCTGTATTGGTCGAGCAGTGGCCATTTGCAAAAACAGTTTTTGAGAATTTTTACTGAGGTTGACTAAATTCTCTCGAAAATTATTCTCTTTTTTTTTTTTTCCAAAACTGGACCATTTCTTGGACACAAAAAAGAAAATTTTTAGTGCTCATAGCTTGACTTGCATGATTTCAAATCAAAAAGTTGAACAAGTATGTTAATCTAACTCTCATGTTGGTCAAAATTGTTTTAGTAGAAAACCAAAAAAAAAAAAATGGTCAAAATGATGAACTAGTGGCACGCTGAGTCCCGCTCTATCTTTCCCCATTGTCAATGCATTTGCTGAAAGGGCGCCCTATTCGCCAAAAAAGGGCACATCGAAGTTAACAAAGGGTCGAAAGCTCTCATATCCTTGAGCAAAGAAGGTATCAAGCTGCGCGAAGCACGAACTTGAATGGAGCAAGGTGTTCCACCCTCATCCTCGACAGACCGACACGCCCAAACTCCCCAACAGAAAGCATCACAACCGATGTTAGTTACAAATTGGCTGGCTCGTCGATTGCAACCCCTCAGGAGAAACTCACCGCTAGAACAAGAATGAAAATCTAGCAGTATCGCTAGGGCAAGAGCTCGCAACTTTGTTTATCCATCAACCACCTCGTGGATGAAAAATGAGAGATTAAAGAATAGAGAGATGTGCGAGAGGAAAACGAGAAAAAGGTTTTGAGAGAAAAATCGAGCTTGAGGGCCGAGTGATATGAGAATCACAAATAAGAAAGTGGGAAATAATACCCAAGAACCGGTTCCTCGTGTAATCGAGAGGTCTTGCCATTGGAACACGCCTGGTGTCATGTCAGCTTTTGGGTGTCTACAGATGTGTTTAGGGTTGTCTTTCCTTGTCTTTCTTTTGTTGTTGAGTCGTGGTGTCAGATTCATTCAGAGGCTCAATACCCTGCTTGAGAACTTATTCTCGCCTCAATTTCGAAAAATCGCTTTTGTGCTCAGAGTGCCGTGTCGCTTCCACATTTGTGCAAAACAAGATTTTGTTCTTTCCAAAACCATGTGGTTCAACCCAGTCATGCGGGAACAGCTTAAACTAGGACCTATCTCGCTATATAGGTTCTAAACTTCAAGCAAAAGAAAAAGGAAAATGCTCGCATCCGAGTTTATTTCAACTTCGCAAGTTTCGCCATCAGATCCAGTATGTTCGAATGAGCTATGTGTTCAAAATTAAAAGAATCGTGTTATGAGCCGTGTTCAGACGAAAGAAGGTTGTGTTATAAGTCATGGTTCAAAAATTGAAATATGTAAGTCATGGTTCAAAGTAAAATGTGAAAGCCGCGGTTCAAAATAAAGTGAATGAGTTGTGTGTTCAAAATGAAAATTTATGAGTCATGGTTTCGTAATTAAGAATGAGTCAAGGCAAATGAAAATGTATGAGCTGTGGTTCGTAATTGAAATGTGAGTCATGATTCAAAATGAAGTGAATGAGTCGTGGTGTTCATAAATGAAAATTTATGAGTCAGGTGTTCGTAATTAAGAATGAGTCAAGGCAAATGAAAATGTATGAGCTGTGAGTTCAGAATCAACAATTTGAACTGCGTGTTCAAAATTGAAATGAATGAGCTGTGTGTTCAGAATCAAAAGTTTGAGTCACAGATTCAAAGTCAATTGTCTCGAGCCGTGGTTCGTAAATTTGAAAAGTTTAAGTCGCGGTTCAAAAAGTGAATTGTCCGAGCTGGTGTTCGTAAATTTGAAAAGTTTGAGCTACGTGGTTCGAAAGGTGAATTGTCTCGAGCTACGTGTTTAGAAATTTGAAAAGTTTGAGTCGCGTGTTCAAAAAGTGAATTGTTTGAGTCATGTTCGTAAATTTGAAAAAGTTTGAGTCCGCGTGTTCGAAAGGTGAATTGTCCGAGCCGAGTGTTCTAAATTTGAAAAGTTTGAGTCACAGGTGTTCAAAGTGAATTGTCTCGAGCCATGGTTCTAAATTTGAAAAAGTTTGAACTCATGGTTCGTAATCAAAAGTTTGAGTTATGGTTCGAAAGGTGAATTGTCCGAGCCGAGTGTTCGTAAATTTGAAAAGTTTGAGCGTGGTTCAAATGAAGTGGATGAGCTGTGTTCTAAATGCAAATTTATGAGCCGAAAGTGTTCAATTAAGAATGAGTCAGGTAAATGAAAATATATGAGCTGTGTTTAGAATTGAAATGTGTGAGCTGCGTGTTCAACATGAAGTATATGAACTGTGTGTTCAAAATTGAAGTGGATGAGCTGCGTGTTCAACATACAGTATATGAGCTGTGTGTTCAGAATTGGAGTAGATGGGCCGTGTGTTCACCATCAAGAGTTTGGGTCAGGTGTTCAACTTTCAAAATCAGAGGTCAGTGTGTTCACCAACAAGAGTTTGGGCTGTGTGTTCAACTTTCAAAAACTGTGTGCTGTGTGTTCACCATCAAAAGTTTGGGCTGTGTTCAACTTTCAAAACTGTAATGTGTGTTCACCATCAAGAGTTTGGGCATGTGTTCAACTTTCAAAACTGTGGGCTTTGTGTTCACCATCAAAAGTTTGAGCTGTGTTCAGATTTCAAAAATGTGGGCCGCGTGGTTCACGACAAAAAAGTTTGAGTCTTGGTTCAGATTTCAAAAATGCGGTCACAGGTTCACAACCAAAAGCATGAGTCGATGTTTAGAAATTCAAGTGCTTGAGTCAGATGTTCAAAATGCAAACAGTATGTCGTGGTTATGAACTGTGGTGTTCAAAATGAGCCGGTGCCCCAAGATGAGCTGTAGCCCAAAATGTGCAGGTGCCCTAAATGAGCCGCAGTTCAAATGAGCTGTGCCCCTAAATGAGCTATGTGCCCCAAATGAGATGTGTTCCTAAACAAGCCGCAGTTCAAAAAATGAGCCAGGACCCCAAGATGAGTCAGGTGCCTAAGATCTCTGCAGTGCTCGACATGAGTTGTGTGCCCAAATGAGTGGTGCTCAAAAATGAGCCGTCTTAAAATGAGCCATGTGTCTTAAATGAGCTATGTGCTCAAAATGAGCCATGTGTCCGTAAAAAATGAGTCAGATACTTAATGAGTGTGGTACCCAAAAGAGCCAGGTGCCCAGATAAACAGAGTGTTGTGCTTCGAGTCACAGGTCAATGAACAAAATATTGTGTTGTGAGCCTTGTACTAAACAAACAAAGTGTTGTGATGTAAGTCAGGTGCCAAATGAATGAAATGCTATGTCGTAAGTTGTGTGCTAAGTCTTGCATGGTGCATGCATTTTATCTCGCTTATTTTGGCGATTGCACTATTTTGTGCAGCTTTATCACTGCGCTTTCATGATCGTGACTATCTTGTGCACCCAGATAGCAATGCTTTTGTGCATTCCTTTTATGTCAAGACTGCCTTGTGCGCTCACTTTCACTTGCACTGTCTTGTGCGTTCACTTTTTCTTTCTTTTTTTTTCGCATTGTCTTGTGCACTCCCTGGTCTAGGAGACCTTAAATCCTCTGGTTTGGGAGACCTTAATTCCTGCATCTTCATTCGCACTATCTTGTGCACTCTTTGGTCTAGGAGACCTTAAATCCTCTAAAGGTGCAATTTTTTTGGTGTTTGTCGTGCCTGAACGACTTCTGGTGGTCTGGTACAACCACCTGCCTGTGTTTACAGTGAGTTCCTAAAAGATCAACTGCGACGGTGGAAACTAGAGTTCGAATGGCCCATGCCTAGAATGCAAAGGTTCGGAATTTCCGCGACTAAAGTCTGGTTTAAATACCTGTGGGTATATCCTCGCTTGAAATTTGTATGGCAAATTTATAGATTGAGATAGCATGTATGCGCCAATTTCGATACCGAACCAACCTAGTCTCATCACCGCTGGAGAATAGGAAAGTCACACCATAGTCAGGAGAAAAGTAGTACTGTGATTCAACCAAGAAGAAGGGAAAGATTCCCACATCAACATGAGGTAGGACATTGATGAGGTAGATCATCGCTAATTGCCCCGTAAGGTACCTTCGCCTCCTAACTACTACATCATTTAGTATGTCTATGGCATTGCATATAGAATATGTTGCATGCTCAGATCAGATATCCATTGTATCGCCGCGCCTTTCCATGTTGTTTGCCCCAAGATGTGCCCATACTTTTCAGATTAAAAACATGGTTATGTGATTATGTGTACGCACCTATTCCACTGAGGGAATTGTGGTTTGAGGGTGACGGCACCATTTCTGTGTTAGACGTGGTTTGTTTGTGTCCATGCCTTTCCTAGGCAAAATGTGGTTTGGTTGCATGCTTTATTCTATTCATCCATTGCATCCATCGTGATCGTATTTTAGTTTGTTGCATCCAAAGATTTAGGATCACGATCTTTCCTCACCGTGATCATTCCTCACTTATGTCATGCCACCCAATTACTTGTATTTTGTGTTCTGTCTACAAAACACATAGTTCTGCATGTGTATGCGCCTATTCCACTGAGGGAATTGTGGTCTGAGGGTGTCGGCGCCTTTTCTATGGTAGACATAGTTTGATTTCGCATCTTCATCCCTTTATGATATTTGTGTGGTTTTGTATCGCCAGTGGTTTGATTGATTCAATTGCATATTGTATTGCATTTTACATGCATTTCATATCGTTATTTTATGATCGCGCTATCTCACGACATCATCATATGCACTGCCGCTGCATTGCATTGCATTTTACATACATTTCATATCGCAATTCACAAGATCGCGCTTATCCCACGCACATCATATGTACTGTTATGCATTGCATTGCATACTGCTTTATGACCTTACCAAAAGACTCGTTAGTGCATCGCATTGTTATAAGGCCATACTTAGGTTGCATTGTCTTGCACCCTCACTTGCGTTGTCACGACTTTTCACTTGCATTGCTATGCACGCTTCTAATGATGTTGTACTTGTTAAGTTTCTTCTTTAGGCACGTATATTGTTTGTACGGTTTATTTGAAGTCACACTGCATTTAACCGAACAGTATTGTAATCTCCGCATGAGACGAGCAAGAATTGTATAATTCTCTTACATCCTTTCTAAGATGGAATGTAGTTAGATTTGTGTTTGCCTGCTTAAAATTGTTGCATTTATTGTGTATATTTGCTTCATTACAGTTTTCTTTACATGATCATAAGTTATGTTCAGCTTTGTGCATATCGTTTTTCATTTTTCCCCTACCTACGGACACATCTCTTGCTTATCTCGCTGCTTGTCTAAGTCTTCGCCTTGTCAAAAATGAATCGCCTCTGGCTTTGACATTCACTCCTCACACGATGAATTCGAGTTCACAAAGAGGGACAATCAGAGACACCCCATTTTTGATCGACCTTAAGACTCAGACACATCGATTGAGCGCCGAATTGCGATATTGTGTCTGCTTCCGAGGTTACTTGAGTCTCGATTGAGAGCCTTGCCTCCCGACTGGGACTCTTTTGTGCTTTGCCTTGGTTTGCTAACTAAGTTCTGCTTTTCTTCCCGGCGGAGGGAGAGGCCTCAGAGACTATCTCTCGGGCAACAGGCTACTGTGGTCGAGACCACTGCTCCCGCTTGGAGACCAGCTCGATTTGAGCCGCTTGGCCAGGCGCCCGGGTTCGGACCGCTTAACTTTCTCCGCTTGTCTTTTTTGGCACACACCTTGTTTCTCTCTAGAGGGACATTGTGGCTGTAAGACCACCTTCGTGGTCAAGACGCTACCTTCGATGCTTAACAATCTGGGGCACCAACAAGGCCTTGGCCCCCCAACCCTTGTTTGCATCCGCCTTGGTTCATTTTTGGCATGGACCCTATTTTCTTTGTTTGAAGGTGGTACAAGGGTGGAGACCACATTTTCTCGAGACCACCTTTTCTCCGCTTACCGATTTTCTTGTCAAGAAACTGTCTCCTTACTTTTGAGTTACATTTGTGGGTCTCCCACCATACCACTTGCTTGCATTTCATTGAGACCACCATTTAAGGTCACACCACCGACCTTTTTGACTAGTTGGTCGATCAGGCAAGTGGTCGACCACCGAACTGGTCGGCCGCCTCGCCTGCTCATGAAGTTGTTGCTAACAGGCACCGAGGAGACAGACTGGATCCTCCATACACGTGTATAGAGGATCTTTGCCCTTGGTTTTTGGCTTCTAGGAGAAGCTTTGGCCCATTTTCTCTATAAAGGAAGGCCTCCCCTTCCTTGTAGAGGATTCAGAAATTTGTCTAAGGCAAACATATATCTCTCTTTGTATGTCTCTATTTTAGGCTTAGAAGTGTAAGGTTCTTGGCCCCTTTGCACACCACCTCTTAACCTAACCCCTCCACCATCAACCTAAGCTTCTTGGAGGCCTTTTTTAGAGGTTGAGGAGTTACATTTTTGGTCCAGAAGCTGCTGGAGTTGCTGAGCTACAAGGGTAACACCCTATTCCCTCTTTTAGGCTTTATTTTGCTTCATCTTTTAGCTATACTTGCAAGCATATTTTGGATTTTTTATAAACTAAAAAAAGTCTTATTTTGAGGTCCTTAACATGTTGTTTTAAGATCATTTTTCTGTTGGGGGTCATCTACCCCCTTGCATGCTTCATTTCACCTTGTTTTGAGCCATGCATTAGGGCCTTTGTGTTGCTTTATTGGTTTTTGACCAATGAAATCCAACGGATTTTCAGTGGTTATTATGTGTTTTGAGAGCCAAAATTAGAGAATGGTGGCCCTCTCACCCCTTGTCTTATTTTTCTAGCATATTTGGCCTAACAAGGAACCCATGTGTGCATGCTTCCAAGCCATGTTTTAGGCCCTTGGTGAGTTTTAGGACTGCATGAGCTCCGCCCGTAACTTTTTTGCCATATTAGGTGTCCTCTTGCATGTGTAGAATAACCTTCTTCATAGCATATCAAAGGAGCCTATACTTGCATGCTTCCTAGCCTCATTTCAGACCCTTTTCAGTGAGTTTTAGGGCCTTCATAACCTCTTTCCAGAGGTGGTTTTGTCATATTGGGTGTCCATCTTGCATGTGTAGACCAACCCTCTTCATGGCCTATCGAAGGAGCATCTCATTCTTACATGCATAGACCATGTTTCAGTGAGTTTTTGGGATTTATTTGGCATGTCATACCTCTGAATTTTGCTGGTTTAGTGGCCTCTTGAATGCTTAATATACTTGTAGTGTAAACCCTCTTCACTAGCTTGTATTTCATGTTATTTTGGTCCTTGATTCTAGCACTTTTTGACCATGCCTTAACCTGATTTTGTGCATGTTTTGGACTGCCTTACCTCTGTTTTTGTGCCTCATGGTCGAATGATGCATGCTATGCATGGTTGTAGTTCAATATCCATACCTAGCCTTGAGTTTTGTAGCCTCTTGCATGCTTGAATAGAGGTGTTTGCATGTCTTGGCATCATTGTGCGTGTTATTTCAGACCTCATACTTGTGCCATGTTTCCATGTTTTCCACTCCTTAAGTGCATTTGAGAGTTGTGCTTGTTTGCCTCATTTTCGGACCATTGCATGAGCTTCATTTCCATGCCTTTTGAGCCACCATTTTAGTCCATATTTGCTACTATTTTGGTCTACATAGGGGGCTTGGGGGTGGTTTGGTCATTTGAGCATCGCTTTGCATACCTCTAGTGTAATCCACTTCAATTAGTTTTCGGTATTTGGGCCACCTAGCATGCATTGTGTGAGGTGTTTGCATGAGTCCTGACCTTTTCAGATGTCATTTTAGAGCCGAAGATGTGTTGTTGTATGCTATATTACATGCTTGCCATGTCTTGGTAGAGTTGCACTTGGTGCCTTAGTTTTGGTCCCTTGCATTTGGGCATGTTTGCATGAGTGTTGTTGTTTCATTTCATAATGTTTGGCCACTAATTTGAGTGTGGCTGAGGCCCATTCATTTTAGTTTAAGTCTATCTTGCATTGTGTATGCCATGTCCATGTTGTGGCATGCTTGATCATCGCATTGTATATGCCTTGATTATGCCTTTGTGTATGTCCATCATCATATATGCGTTGTGTATGCTATATAGCGTCATGTGCATTGAGTATGCCATTCGTAGTTCATAGCATTGCGTATGCTAGTTGCACCTTTGCATGTCATTCCTTGCATGTTTGTATGTCTTAGTTGCATTTCGTTTAGGATTGCATGCTAGTTGTTGCATTTGTATATGCCATGCCATATTATTTGTTGTATTGTGTTCGGGATAGGAGTTAGTCCAACACGGAACGAGGATGTTTCAGACTCAAAGTGACTAAACGTGCTCGATTCCTGTCGCCTAACTCTTGACTACCCATGATAGAGTTGTTGGCTTTAGGTGTTTATATGTGCATTCATTTCACATTGAGTTGTGCACTTCGACTCCTCGGCCATCATGCACCGAGATGCATGATTGGTGGCACGAGGATCGATGACTACACTCCCTGGAGCTTGTGCAATGATGGGGAGAGTGGTCATGCACACATATGTTGAAAATACTTTGACATGCCCATTTCGCTTCTCTATAAAGAAACCGAAACCAAAGAAGAAAACCGGTCAAAGCCTTCCTGAGCTTTGTATGTTGTTCTGGGACCAGTTGCAAACAGAGGCAAATCGGGGCATCGCGATGGATTTCCCGATGAGGCGACTCGAGCATGCATGCATCCCTTATCATTCAAAGCAGAGCTGAGGCGGTCCATCATATGTAGTTTGCATGCTAGTTTATTTGCTTACTTAGTTAATTCATTAATTAATTAATATTGTGTAATAATTAGCTTGATTAGCTAGTTGGTTATGTACTATTCATTCGGACCTCCGAGGAGGGCAATGTTGTAATAAGTGTGCGGTGTGTGTGATGCATGCCTTTCAACCCCACGCCTTTTCTCCTTTTATTTACCCTTTTATGATAGTTAGTTTAGGCACGCTTCAATTAGCATCCTTATGCTCGCATGTTTGCATCCATTCATCTGCCTTGCATACCGAGCTTGGCGATTATACTAATCATTGTATTTCAATTCCAAGTTGAATACATGTTATCTGTTGCATTTCATATGCCATGTTTAGAATATCGAAATGTGAGAAGTTGGACATCAAATAGAAGACTGTTCCAAACCTAAGAGAAAGCTCAAATAATCTAATTGGTTAAGGATAGCACTTTAGTACAAGTAGTACTGCTTGAAGTTAACAGTTTATGTGTAAGTGGTGTTTTAATAACGCTATATTACGATGTTTTGATGAGGCTTTGCTTTGCTTTGTTTTGGAAAAGAATTTGATCTAGCTTGAGTTATGATCCATTAACTCTGTATCAAGTATTAGCTTCTTTTGATGACATTCTTGAAAGGTCCTTTTGTACTAGGGGACGTTAAGCTTATGTAGCACCTTTGTTGAGATATCTCTTTGCCATCGACGGTCTGGTGTACGGATGGCCCCACCGACGGTCTGGTGTACGAGTGGGTTGTCTAATCGATTCCGGGTCGGCCACCGACAGTCATGAACGAGTGTGCTTCGATTCCGGGACGGTTATTCCGCTGTTCTGTCAAGAATGTCATCCCTTGTGTTATGTAGATGTTAGTTACAGCCCTAGAGGCTTTGAAAGATTTTGATTGATGAACTCAATTCATCCCATGTTTTATTACAAGCTACGTTATATGTTATTTGATTAAGACGGAACCCATTTGTTGGAATCATTTAGAACTCAACCGAGGTTGCTAAAAAGAAAATTATTATTGGAGTATCGCTAAGATTTGAATTAAATAAGTGACTAATGATTTGAGCCAATGAAAATTTCCCACTTGATGTCCGAAGAAGTAAGACTTCATTTACTGAAATTATTTCATTTAGGAACTAGTGAAAACATTTATAGTGACTAATTATGTTATATTGAATTATAAATCTGGAAGAATTGACGGGGTTAGACTGTGACTAATGAACGCTTTGAAAACCTACTGTCTGATATGAACTCAATGTATGACACCTTGAATCCTCATGTTTAACAATTACCTATACTTGTGAATGTTATTAAACTCTGGACATGTACATATATGACCATACCTTTACTCAGAATGATTGATATGTTAGGTGTTTGATAACTTAACCGTAGGGAGTATGACTCTGGGATTGTGTGACTAAGTAGAGACCCTGAACGGTGAACTTTAAACTGTGACTGTTGAAAACTGACGAAACTATTTAACTAGACCAGTGAACCTATGCCCTAGTGACTGTACGACAATTTGGGACTCCTACATAACAACCTGCTATTGTGTGCCACCGAAAAACTTTATATGATATGCTGTTGTGTACCGTATGCCTATAAAAGACTTATTCAGGAAGCTGCCATGTTGACTATGATGCTTACCTCTCGATATGAATAACTACATGCCTGTGCATTTACCTATAAACCTATTGGGAGAAACACGTTGTATATGACCCGAAACACTTTGACACGAACTATTGATCCATGACTCTGATGTGATTTTGAGAACGGATGAACTTAGAACAACTGTGGAACCATTGATTATGCACCTATGCGAATGGAGTATGAACTATAGAACTTTTACCGGATCTGACCTGATAGAACCGTAGTTTGATGGGACCTTTGGTTACCTGAGAGAACTTCTGTTTGATGACTCACGCTTTGAATCCCTGTTTGATATGACTAGGTAGAACTTTCACCTGATATGACCTAGTTGAACTTCCATTGATCTAATCTGAGGAGAACTTTGTTGAGAGCTACTATCTGATTTGATCACATTATGGGGGATTGTGAATTGTTTATGATTGAATGACAGGGCTGTGTTGCTAAAAGAACTAACCGAAGGAAAATTTGAATCTTGAACGCTTAGGAAGGATGTGAACCGTCAACAGCAGACTACGTGATTATGAATAGCTTTATACCATATGCCTATAACCGATTGGAAACATGTGAATGGGATTATGGGATTTGGTAACTTATGCTTGGAGAATATGGGAATACTGTATTTATGACATGTGATTAATTACCCAGATATGCTTATGACTATGAACCGGTTTGACTAGAGAACGATTGCTTTTGTGTTCTCAGATTTCAAAATCGATGGGATTTGTTGACAACAGTCGGGTTTGATTAGAAACTCTAACTACTTGAAGTATATGTAATCAAGATGATCGCTTCAGATGACACGTAGTACGATTGAATTTGTGGGACTGAGGCTGATGAATAGTATATAAGTGATTACTTCAGAATTTCGTTTACTGCTATGGGGTTAACACACGGAATTACCTTGTATTCCTGATAACTTCAGAATGACCTGGACTAACTGTGATGGGTTACCGAATGGAAAACCAAATTGAACAAGGACCGGATGGATGACACGAAATTGAATAAATTAAATCTCTGTAACTTGACAACGGGAAATTATTTGTGAAAATGGAAACAGTGTGAGTCTAAGTTGTCCGATTAGTACTTGATATAAGTAAGGTGATCAATAACTTAGTAAAGTCGTGTTCCACTATATTTGTTTTCTGTGTGATGAAATAAGTTTTGCTTTCTGAAATGCTATATGCTGTGTACTGAATGATTGTCCAATCTCTGATATGTATTTGTGTGACTCTTGGTACTATATGGTATCTGTTGGCTGTTACCCAGTATCGGAGGTTCCTTTATGGAACTTATATCTGTCTGCACTCTTATCGCATCGGAGGCCTGGCCATGGGGCTCAAATTTTATCGTTCTCTGTTCTGCATTCGGAGGTTCCTTTATGGAATTGGTTATTCATAACCATCACGTGTCTCAGATTCTGCTATGTCTCAGATATCTGCTCAGATTTGCTCTGTTAGTACTAATGAATGCACCACGTATGTTTAAGCCAGAATTGTGACATCTGTGTATGATCTGGACAAGAATATGGAAATGAACATGTGTCTGAATCTATTCTGGACTAAAACCTGAGTGTGTATAAGACTTTGTTTTGATAGGAACCCTAATCTCTGTACATGGTTACGTTCTGTTTTGTAAAGAGTTGAAATTATATTTCTGTTAAACATCGTTTCCTTTAAGATAACTTGAGTTTGGAGGACCAAACTTCCTAATGTAGGGAGATTGTAATAACCCCGACCCGTAATTAGCTACTAATCAGTAATTACGGATGTTAATTAAGTGAATAAAATAAATTACGGGATTATTATGTAAATTGCATGAGGTTTGGCTTTCTATTTGTCACTTGTAGAAATATCTGTTTAGAATTCTGCTTTGATATGAAAATTGAAATCCTTATCGGCATCCGAAACCGAAATTGACTACACCAATGTGTTATTTGGAGTTTTTAGAATCATTTGGCAAATTTTATTAAAAATTGATTCAGTCTGATTCGTTAAGTTGCGTTTAGCTTAATAATCCAATTAATACATTTTTTGACATCATAGCTTTATATATGGGCCTTAAACTCTTTGAGCTCATTTCTTTTACCCCTTAGTGCAAAAACCTGAGAATACATTCTAGAGTGAGAGTGAGACTCCATTTTAGAGAGAGAGTGTGTGGATTCAAGGAAGAAGTGAAGAATTTTGCTAGAGTAGGTCAAGTTTGGCAAGGATCTTGTGTAATTGAGGGCTTTTGGTGAGCATCAAACCCATAATTCATGAAGAAGTTATGTTATAAAGATGCACTCATGGAGTTGTTAGGATCATGTGCCTGTAATTTACATATGGTTGTGAAGAGGATGGAGGATTTGACTATACTTCCACTTACATGTGTATATATATGTAGAGGTTGTCATTTGAGTTTGATTTTGAGCATCTAACTTATTTTGGGAGTTATTTGGTGCATGCATGTTAGAATCACCATGTTTAATCATTGAAATTCATGTTTTGAATTATATACGGGGGCGAAATATCCTCTGCTTTCCATACTCCTTGGACTCCCAGCTTCTCGTGATGGCGTCTAACCTGGCAACACAGAAACGGTGAGCTGTTTGGTGGTGGTTGGCCGGAAAGGCCCTCCGACGATCAAGTCAGATTACTTGAGGAAGAAGGAGGCTGTTAGAGAGAGAGAGTGTGTGTGTTTCAAATGGCACAAAATTGCTTTTTGTTCCTTACCTGCAATGTTCATCTTCCCACTCCTATTTCTAGGCTGGCCATGCAGCCTCAGGATTGTGCATGCACTACCCCTGCTGTCCTTTCCTAGACAGGTGGCAGTACTCGCCTCTCACCACCTTACGCGTGTAAAGGCCTAGTCCTCCAACCAGTATACACAGAACTGCCCAACGGTATTGACGTGTGCTTGGAGCAGATGTCCTCTCCCTCATGCCACTGGCCCAGGTGGCACACTTAACCGGAGTACCATGACCGGCCTGTCCCTTGTAGAGAGTTGTCACCACTAGCAGCACAACCGACCTATCCCTTTGAGGGAAAAGGCGAAGGTCTAATTGCCATGACCGAGCTTCCCTCGACCGGTCCATCTCTGGTTGACCGGCCGTGAGGCGTGTCGGCCTCCCTCCGTTCCATCTTCATTCTAAGTTATACGGAGTCTGTCCATCTCCGCTAACCGGTTTGAGGCATGCCAGCCCCCGCCCCGTTTTCAGTCCAGCCCGGGCTACACTTAGCTCAATTGTTTCACACCATTGATTCACAGCTCGGTTAAGCCTTAGATCACGCCTGGTCGGCCAGTTCACTTGGCCGTGCAAGACAGGCCGAGAGGTCGTGTCAATGGGGTAAACAGCTCAGCGCCGTGTGGTTTGCCACGACCACGTTATCGTAGCTCGATCGTACTATCCGGTGCAAGTCTCCCCTCTCAATTGCCCCTTAACCCCATCCGAGCTAATTGTGATTGGGGTTACCCCTGTGACCGGGCTACCGGTCCTTGAGTTGTGCCATTACCAAGCCAAGCATGAATATGGTCAAATCTGTCGCCGAGCTATCCCATCAGGTCGCCATTGCCTCAGTGGTCTTGTCAAGGGTCGTACAGCCGTACTGACAGCCGCCCCTCAGTGCCACGTGGCTTCACACCATTGGGCCGTACCTCCCAGCTGTCTCCCAAGCGCAGAATTCAAACGGCTGCCGTCGTTTGGGTTTTTCCTCCCTTTTTATGCACAAACGAAGGGTCACTCCAACCCTTACTGTTCATCTCTCCATTGAGCCAAAACCCTAGCCTTCAAACGCCCCACCTCTCGCTTATTCTTGTCCCCGAGGTTCTTATCTTTGTGCTTCCCCTTTGCTCATTCTTCATCCTTTCGGAAGACTGCAACAAAGCTCGGGTGCTGTAACCTGCTTCGCGTCTGATTTGGGTAAGCCCTTCTATCCTTCTCTCATACACTCATACTCGAGTTCTTCGAGTTCCCCATTTTCAGTGCTTGCGTTCTTTAATCATTTTCATTTTTTTTTTTTTTTGGGGAACCCCTAGTGCTCCCTTTCTTTGCTTAGAACTCGTACACTAGGCTTAATGAAAGCCAGAGGAATGGATGGGGCCTTCGTACCCCTCGTTCTTCTTTGGTATGAACGAATGAACCTCATTTCTGGGATGAACAGTTTGAATCTGGGTAGAACTGAGCAAAATGCTCATTTAGACCTGTAGGCAGAGCTTCAACCGAGCAAAAACTGGTTTGTGGTTTCTCGTCGAAGCTGCAACCGAGCTGAATACTTAATTAGATCGGTAAATAGGACTGGACCAAGCTAAAACTTGACTTAACTGAGCCGAAGATAGAATCAGAACCACCCCAGGAAGGCTAAATCGACCATCTTGGTCGGCCGAGATAGGGTTAGACCGACCAAACTCCCAAAACTTCCCCCGAGCTAAAAGTTCCAACATGAGCCGTGCAATTTATGCCGTGCTAACCCTTCGGCTTATTTTTTTTTAACAATGCAGAACAGACTAGGACCTATCAGGCCAGTCCAGAACCATCACTGGTGGAGCTCAAAGTCCGAGCAAATACACCAACATTTTTGATCGACATACAAATTAAACCACAAAATAAAACCGAGATAGATGGGGAAGTACCGATTCATGGTGAGCTCGCCCGGTGCGCTAGCCGAGTTTCGTAGGGAGTACAACATTCCAGATGATGTAGTCTTAGAGCTGGCCAAGAAGGGAGATACCCCTTGGGGTGACCTAGAACGGTGCCCCTTCACGGTCGTGTCCATAGCAGAAGGAGGGCTTCGCTTCCCGGTCCAGCCCTTGATCTGCGAGTTTTTGAGGCAAACA
The DNA here is from genome assembly GCA_025200525.1 of Camellia lanceoleosa. Taxonomy (NCBI): domain Eukaryota; kingdom Viridiplantae; phylum Streptophyta; class Magnoliopsida; order Ericales; family Theaceae; genus Camellia; species Camellia lanceoleosa. The sequence goes on along the minus strand of JANUSC010000622.1, from coordinate 12,515 downwards.
AGGCTTTGTCCGACCCAAGTCTCCAACAACACATACAAAATAATAAACGGAGTTGCCGAGCTGAACAAGAGGCTCGGTCTTAACCTCGGTCTTGCTGAAATATTCCATCAATATAGCCTTAGTAAAAATAAAGGTGGGTTTTGCTAGTACCTAAAAGTAAAGAAGGGTCGAGCAAAACTCATTAAGGGCAATCCGGACAAAGAGACCAACGATGATGACTTCCTGTGGATGTCCGGTAATTACGAGGACACCGAGGCGCCCATACCAAGCTGGTACATTAGGAAGGATTTTGGCAGTGCTGGTGAGTAGCTCGGCTAACCGCACTATCTTCTTTTTGCATTTGTTTATTTCGATGCCAGTCTAACACTAGTCTTCTTTTTTGCAGATTACAAGCACTTGGCAGAAGACTATCACCGAGCTAATCAAGAAGCTATCAAAGTCTTGCTGTGTCATCCGGCCGAGGAAAGGGAGTCTTCAAAACTGCTCGGCTTTGAACCGACCTACCACTACCAAGCACCGCGCAAAAGCCGGGTCACCGACTTTCTTCGTGAGCCTTCTCTTGAGCCTAACCCAAATCTTCCACCGATCAGACTAGTTCCCCTCACCGCCGAGCAAGAAATGACAAAAATTCGGGCTATCAAATCAATGATCACCGGTGAGGAAAGCGAGTCCCAACAACCGGAGGCAACTAGGGGAACATCTTCAACTCCAGCCGGTCAAAAGGAAAGTGTTGTACTGGCTTTGGCCAACGAATAACCAGCTGGCCGGTCGAAGAAGCGGCTGAGGAAGGATCTGACCGATCAACATCTGGTGGATGAGGACTCCACCGAGCAAGCTTCGACCGATCTCGGGGACCAGACCAAACAACAAACCAGCGGGCCATCCAAGAGCCCACGTGCCCCCGTCGCAGAAAATCAAATACAAGGGCCGTGTTGTTTTTGCGGACTGTCTCGCGGACAAGAATTACTCGTTTGGTTTTAACATGACCAAGGGGTTGATCTTGCTCGCCGACATGAAAAAACATGACGAGCTCTCCGACGTAAAGGTGCTTCGCTCGACGGCAAAATCCATAATGCTGGTAAGTTGACAGTCTCTTTTTTTCAAAGTTATTGTTCGATTTTTGCTCGGTTTTCTGAATACTCACAATCTTTTATTTGTTGGCAGGCCGCGCAAAAGAACTACCTCACCCACGAGCGCATGATCGCCGTGCGGCAGAGTCTTCGTGATGCCATCGCCGAGAACAAGGCCCAAGCAGCTGAGATAGTAAAGCTCAAGGTCAGCAGAAGCGGTTGTGGCCGGCGAGACAACTGAGCCAAAAGTCGATCGAAAGGCGACAAACAATGGACCGTGAAGTCAATGAAGGCCCGTACCTCGCCGAAATGAGAAGCGCGATGCCCACAAAGCGTAAAAGGACAAGGCTATTGATGACGCCAAAGGCCGGGATCTGTATGGCGAGAAGACTTATGAGTGGCAGTCCAAGCGACCAAGGACATCTTTTCGGCGGTTGGAAGCGGTAGTGGAAAAAGTGGGCCTTGGTCAAAAGCCGATATGTTCTTGAATCCCCGCAGCCTATATCTGGTCTACATGCAGCTCGCGAGTCTTGCAAAAAGGCTCATTGAAGAGGCCAAAAGGCAGCCGAAGAGGAAGCGGCGGCTGAATAACCGCCGAGCAGACTTCTCCCAACGCTACTCAGAGTGCCGAGGAAGTGGAGGCCGAGCAAGAGGTAGTTTTGGAAGGTGCTAGAAATGGAGCCGAGGAGGGCACGACCGAGCAAACTACCCAGACCGCCGAGCAAACCGTTGATATCGACCTAGAGTTGGACTGAAATGCCCCCTCCTATTTCCCTTGCTTTGTTTTTTTGTTTTTCTTTCTCAATGTAACCGGGCTAGGCCCCTCATTTTGTAATGCAACTTTCTTAATCAATGAAACTTTAACTTTTTGCTTATTTATCTTGTATTCCTGTTCGGTTTGCACGTGCAAAAATTTCTTGATTCAAACTTTAATGCAGCACAACTGGTAGATCGGCTACACCGCGCAATCATGCCAAGTCCTGTAGTTGGGCAGGCAAAAATCAGCTCGGCCGTAAAAGAAGTTGGACAACTCGCCAACTTTTTATTTTGGCCGAGCAAAACTAGCTCGGCCTGCATATTGGACAAAACACCAATATTCCGTTGTGGCCGAGCAAAATCAGCTCGGCCTTTGAGTTGGATAGGACGCCAACATTTCCTTTCTTCGAGCAAGGTCAGCTCGGCTCTCGCCAGTTGGACAAAACACCAACGTTTCAATTTTGCTGAGCAAAATCAGCTCGGCATGTGGATTGGTCAAAGCACCAATATTTCATTGAAGTTGTGCATGATGCCAACATCCCAATTGGGCGAGCAAAAGCCAGCTCAGCCCTTATGTGAATTGGGCAATACACTAATTATTTCACTGGACAATTCACCAACTGTTTGTGTGGTCTTCGTCTATACCGGCGACAGAAAACCAGCCCGGTTGCCCCTGGTATCCATATTGGCCTTGTATCCTTGCGTTGTCATTGTACAGAAGGATGTAATACAAAACAACAAGAAGGCTATTCTTCATTACAAAAAGTAGTGCTATCCTTATATTAAATGCCAAAAGGCTAAAGGTGCAGAAAGCTAAGTAATAAAAGCAATTACATCTTAAAAGTAAAAGATCTTAAGGTTGGCTGCATTCCACGGTCTAGGGACAGCTTTGCCATCTAAATCTTCCAGATAGTATGCCCCTTTTCTCGCGAGGCCAGTCACCTTGTATGGCCCCTCCCAATTTGCACCGAGCTTTCCTCCGCCAGGGATCACCGTGTTGCCCAGCACCTTCCTTAAGACCCAGTCTCCGATCTTGAACAGCCTGAGGTGTACTGCCTTGTTGTATTTCTTGGAGAGTTCTTGTTGATAGGCCGCTATGTGGATTAGTGCCCGCTCCCTCCTTTCCTCGGCAAGGTCTAACTCCAAAGCTACCGCTTCATTATTCAAATCTAGCTAGAAACTTTCAAACCGGATGGTTGGCATGCCGATTTCTAGCGGGATAACGGCTTCCATGTCGTAGGCCAAGGAAAACGGAGTCTCTCCGGTCGACCGTCTTGGCATGGTGCGGTACGCCCAGAGGACATTAGGGAGTTCTTCAGCCCACCGCCCTTTGGCTTTCTCAAGTCGCTTTTTCAGCCCGTCCAGGATGGTCTTGTTCGAGGCCTCTGCTTGACCATTCGACTGAGGATAAGCCGACGTTGAATTGTAGAATTCGATCTTCAGCTCTTCGCAAAATCCGCGAAAGAGTTTCCCATCGAATTGTGTGCCGTTATCTAAGATGAGGGCCTTTGGTATGCCAAAGAGAGTGATAACATTTTGCCAGACAAACTTCTTCACATCCTTTTCCTTTATGGTGCATAGCGGCCTCAACCCACTTGGTGAAGTAGTCAGTGGCAGTGATGAAGAATTTGCGATTACCCGGTGCTGCTGGGAGTGGTCCAACAATATCCAACCCCCAAAGCGCGAACGACCAAGGACTTGTAAGGGGGAGCAATTCTCTAGCTGGCTGGTGGATCTGGTGAGCGAACTTCTAACATTTTTCACACCTGTGAACGTATTTCTGCGCGTCACTTTGCATGTATGCCCACCAATAACCTTGAGAGATTGCTCAGTAAGCCAAAGATTTGCCCCCAGCATGGCTGCCGCAGATGCCTTCATGGATCTCATAGAGAAAAGCTTCCACCTTGGCAGGGTAGACACACTTTAGATAAGGCCCGATAAAAGACTTCTTATACAAGGCTCCGAACGGGGAGAGCCAAAACCGCTCTGACTTGGCCCGGATCTTGTTGGCCGCCTTCTTTTCTTCCGGTAGAACCCTATCTTTTAGGAAGGTGATGATAGGATCCATCCAAGAAGGACCCAAGTCGGTGTAGAGTACCTCGGTAAACCGATTCCTCAATACTCGGCCGAGGTAAGAATTCTATCATCAAGGGGTTAAGGAAAGTTGTCTGAGTAGAAGCGAGTCCGGCCAATTCATCAGCCGTGTTATTTTCTTTGCGGTTGATCTATTCCACTCTTATGGCGTCGAACTTCTTGATCTCTGCGTGCACCAGGGCCTGATACTTGGCCATTCTCTCATCCCTTGCCTCATACTCCCCTGAGACCTGATTGACCACCAGCTTGGAATTGCTGAATACCATAAGGGCCGATGCTTTCATTCTCAATGTGCTTTTTAGCCCGGCAAGGAGGGCTTCATATTCCGCCTCGTTGTTGGATGCAGGGAAGCCGAGCGTAATTGCCTGCTCGATAATCAGCCCGTCCGGAGAAGTCAGTACAATACCCAGCCCGGCCCCGTGCCTGTTGGATGCCCCATCGACGAAGAGCTTCCACATCTCGCCAATGAACAGCTTCCAGCAATCAGAAAGGTTTTGGGAGCTTCTCAGTTCCAAGTCTCTAATCGGCTCATTCTGGTCTCTTTCCTTGTCTTCATTGAGTCCATCTTCTAATGAGTGACCGGCTTCTCGATTCGGTCTCCTTTGCCCTTCTTTCCTTGTGAGCCAACACTTGTCTCCATCGCTTGATCCATGGGTGCTAAATCCGCTGACCAAATCAACCCCAAGCGGGTGTGTCGAGGGCAAACTCCGCCACAAAGTCTGTGAGAGCTTGAGCCTTGATTGTGGTGCGCGAGTGGAACTTGATGTCGTACTGTCCCAATTCCACAGCCCATTTCAAGATTCTCCTGGTAAAGTCTGCCTTTTCAAAGAGCACCTTTAGTAGAAACTCGGTTAGCACAACTATGGTATGGGCATGAAAATAGTGTGCCAGCTTTCTCGACACCATCATCAGGGCCAGCGCTAATTTTTCCAGCAAAATATATCTTGTCTCGGCCGGGAGCAGAGTCTTGCTTACATAGAAAATGGGCAGGTGCTGGATGCCTTCAGCGCGGACCAGGACGGCACTCACGGCATGCTCAGAGACTGCCAAGTAGAGATACAATTCTTTGCATGGCCGAGGTGTGACTAAGATAGGGGCTGAGGAGAGGTATACTTTTAAGTCTGCCAGTGCACGGTCACATTCGTCATCCCAAAAGAACTTGGTCTTCAAAGTTTTGAAGAAGGGCCTACAACGATCTGAAGACCGATAATCTGTTTGCGTACGCCATCCTGCAAGATCTTGCCGTCCTTCGTGGAGTTTGGGCGCTCCAGGTCTTGTATAGCCTTGATCTGTGATGGGTCGACTTCAATCCCTCGGTTTGTGACCAGAAAACCCAGAAACTTCCCGGTGCCAACTCCAAAGGCGCATTTAGAGGCATTCAGACGAAGCTTATGGCGTTTAAGTATAGCAAACATTTCTGCTAGGTCGGCAAGGTGTTGAGACTTCTCCTTACTTTTCACCACCATATCGTCGATGTAGGCCTCCATAGTGCGACCCAGCAGTGGGGCGAACATCTTTGTCACCATCCGTTGAAAGGTTGCTCCAGCGTTTTTCAGTCCGAACGGCATGACTTTATAGCAATACAAGCCTCTGGGAGTAGTGAACGATGTGATCTCTCGGTCCGGTTTGTACATGGCTATCTGGTGGTAGTCGCGATATCGTCCAGAAGCTAAACCTCGATGGCGGTGTCAAGTCCACCAACTGGTCAATTCGAGGGAGGGGAAAGCTATCCTTTGGGCAAGCACAATTGACTGTCTTATAGTCAACGCAGACTTGCCACTTACCATTCTTCTTCGGAACCACCAGGTGTTGGATATCCACCAGGGTATTGCACCTCTTCTATGGCTGACTTCCAACAAGTTCTTCATTTCTGCCACTACCTCGGCATGGTGCAAGGTAAGCGGCGTGTCCTTTGGATGATTGGCGGCGCATTGGGAAAAACATTCAGCGATGGCAAATGAAGCTCGGTCGACGCCCGGCATATCGTAAGGTGTCCACACAAAAGCCTCCAAATTGGAAGTCAAGAAGTTGACATAATCTAACCACTCGATGCTAGACAAAGATGATCCCAAGAGGAAGAACTTAGTTGGGTCGTTCTCATCGATGCACACTTCTACTAAATCCTCGATTTTTTTCCTCGGCCTTTCTACCTCGTCTTCAGGACCTCCTTTCCCTCGGGTCCCTCAATCATTTGGATGAACCCTTGGTTGCTCATTGCCATTTCTTTAACGAAGTATTGTTTCGCCATCACCTGGTCGCCCCAAACCTCGTCTATTTGTCCAGTTGGTGTCGGAAAGAGCAAAACCTGATGGTAAGTCGACGCTACTACTTGCATGGCGTGCAACCAGCCCCTGCCAGAAATTAAGTTGTAGGTGGATGGGACCTTGAGCACCCAGAATTCCACTTGCTTCACGACTGAACCCGCTTTGACCGGCAATATGATCTTCCCCACCGGCCACTCTGGCTGTGAGTTGAATCCAACCAAAGGAGACGTCGCTGGGGCCAAGTCCTTGTCCTCGGCTTCATACGCAGAAGGCGTCATAATACATAATTTTGACGAACTCCTGGTCGATCAAGATTCTCTTGATGTCAAAGCCTTTGACGCGAAGAGTTACCACTAGAGCATCATTGTGGGGCATCTGGATCCTTTCCAAATCCTTGCTTGAAAAGGTGGGGCGTCTTTCTCCTCGGTCTTCCTTCTTCTTCACAAATTTGAGCGGAGAGTACTTCCCTCATGTGCTCGGCCTTCTTGATCATCCCTCTCACCGCGAGACCTGGGCGTTCAATGATGCCATGGATGGCGTTGATTACACCTTGCGCGCGCGTCCATGGCGGCTAGGCCGTTTGGTTTCGTTTGTCTGATAGTGCGGCCTTCATAGCCCCATCTATGTATTGGTCAAGATGCCCCCGCCACCAATTCTTCCAAGTGTTGTTTGAAAGCAAGCGATCCTGATGGTGCCCCGTTCCTTATGGAAGGTGCGGCGATATTTTGAATTGAAGCCTCTCTGCGCACTCCCCAACTTGGCTAATTAGCGGACAAAAGGCTCGCCTCGAATCTCGCTCGAATCACGGTAGATAGGGATTTTAAAGGCGTGGTGATTCGATCCGCGCCTTCAATTTTCTCTTGGCATCTTCCGCGTCACGAGGCGCGGCTCGATCGTTCTGGACCCTTGTTTTGATCATCGCGGTTTGGGCCCTGGCGTTGGTCTTTCGACCAAGCCATTTGGGCGGTTATCCTCTGCGGCGAAAGTGAACTTTCTGGCCACCTTTCGCTCGCCATGGCCGGATTAACCTTCTCGAGCGGAGGCGTATCCTCCTCCACACGGATGTGCTCGTTGATCCTTGCATCAAGGACTCCATAGTGGCGGTGGTGCATAAATGGCGAATCTCGACCTATGTCCGACGGAAGACCCGCTTATCTTGGTGATCGCCAGATTGGTGGGGCAGTCGAGGATCTCGTTGTAAGTTTCCCAGTACCTCACGTTGTAGGCCTTCAATGAAGCTCCAGATTCCATTTTGGCCCAGGAGATGGTCAACCTCCTTGGCGTCGCAAGTGTTGGTTTTGAATCTGGTGGCGAAGGCTTCGCTGATTCTTGCCACCCGCCGATACTCCCCCGAGCCTTGAACCACTTCAAGCCCAACTCTCCCAAGCTTCTTTGGGAATATGAGGCACATCAGGCGTCATTGTGGGTGTGACCATTACTTGCCGATAATGACTCACGTGCATGTACGGATCTGTCTTGCCGTCGTACAAAGTGAACTTTGGCTGGTGGAATCCGGCGGGGAGTGGAGTACTCTCGATTTCTGGAGACAGCGGCGTGGCTGTAAGTCTCGCCAACTCCTTGTCCACCAAATAGGGCCATCACTCAGGGAACCGGCATCGCCGCTTCTTCCTTCTGACCGGGCGCTCAACCTCTGCAATCTTCTGCACTCTGAGCCTCGACGACGAGCCCTTTCCTCCAACACATTCCTCGAGTCTCTAGAGCGGAGGAGAAAAGTATCTCAACGTCGATGGCAGGCGTAAGAAGCGGTATGTCTTGTTGAGTGAGGATCTGCCTTCTCTTGGGTCGGAATCTCCAACCCCATAGTTTCTGGTGATAGAGAGAGAGTGCGTCTTTTCCTGGCGGCGATTGCTAGAACGAGGGGACGGGGTACGCTCACTGAGGTTGCCCTCTCTAGCAACACCCTTCCCCTTAATCTGGCATTTCAGCACCTCCATCTCAGCCACCATCTTGCGAATAAAGGCGTCCTGGTCTTTGAGTTTGTGCTCCAAGCGCTGCGCATGGGACTCCCCCCGCTGTCGACGGCCTTCTGGACTCTTTGAGCGGTCGGTACTCCTCCCGCGCTTGTCTCGCGCACCTCGCGAAAAAGTCTCTAGGCCCGCCATGGCTGGAACATTCGAGGGCCATCTCCTTCGGACATACTCGGGTGACACCATCGGCGATGGATAGTGGAATTTCGTCATTGTTGGCCATGGAAATGGTCAAAGAGGCTTGAAGAACAAGGGTTGAATATCAAAGGTTTCTCACAGACGCCAATTGTGCGGGGTGAAATATCCTCTGCTTTCCGTACTCCTTGGACTCCAAGCTTCTTGTGACGGCGTCTAACCTGGCAACACAGAAACAGTGAGTTGCCCGGCGGTGGTTTGCCGGAAAGACCTCCGACGATCAAGTCAGATTACTTGAGGAAGAAGGAGGCTGTTAGAGAGAGAGTGTGTGTTTCAGATGGCGCAAAATTGCTTTTGGTTACTTACCTTCAATGTTCACCCTCTCACTCCTATTTCTAGAGGGCCATGCGGCCTCGAGATCTTGGCAAGGCACTACCCTCGCCGTCCTTCCCCGACGGTGGCGGTGCTCGCCTTTCACCACCTTCTGGCGTGTAAAGGTCTAGTCCTCCAACCAAGACACACAGAAGCGCCCAGCGGTATTGGCCGTGCTTGGAAGTGATGTCCTCTCCCTCACGCCGCCTGGGTGGCACACTTAACAGGATACCATGACCGCCCTGTCCCTTGTAGAGAGTTGCCACCACAAGCGGACAACCGACCTATCCCTTTGAGGGAAAAGGCAAAGGTCTAATTGCCATGATCGAGCTTCCTCGACTAGTCCATCTCTGGCCGACCGTGAGGTGTGTCGGCCTCCATTCCATCTTCATTCTAAGTTATACTGAGTCTGTCCATCTCGACTAACGGTTGGAGGCATGCCGCCTCGCCTGTCTTCGTCGGCCGGGCTACACTTAGCTCGGTTGCTTTACACCATTGATTCACGGCTTCGGTTAAGCCTTAATCACGCCTGGTGGCGATCCACTTGGTCGCACAAGACGAGCCGAGAGGTGCGTGTCAATGCAACAATTTCGGCGTAGTGTGGTTTGCCACGACCACGTTATCGTAACCCCATTGTACTATCCGGGAATTCAAGTCTCCCCTCTCAAATTACATGCATGGAGTTGATAAGCTCAAATTTACTAATTTCATGAGTTTTGGAGAAAAAGAATTGTGTGTTCTACATGCATGAAAGTTTTGGTTCTAATTTTGGTAAATTCATGGGTTTTGACTAAAAAGAATTGATGAAAATCATACATTCATGTTTATGAATAAGTTTTGCAAGTTTATGAACAAGCCATGCACGAATTCTGCTATCAAATTGCTTTGAGCTCAAAAGCGTGTTTTGAAAACGTCAAGCAAGGCGTCGGCCGAGCTGGGATTTGCGCCGAGCGGACATTTCCTCGCGATCCAAAGATTTTGCTTTTTATCGAATTTTCGACATAGCGTCCGCTCAAGCGGAGCTCCATTGTCTCGTGATTCCCGCTGAGGGGAAAGTTTCACCGCCCAAGCGTGGACCTCATTTTTCGTAAATTTTGCCTAAGTGTTCCAAGGCATGTTTTGGCATCCTCATTGCATCTTAGGCATTCCTAAGCCTTAATTAATTGCCATAGTAATGAGGTTATGGATTAGAAACACACTAAGAAAAGAAGAATGTACTAAGTTCCGAGGTCAGTAAGCGCAAGTGTGTGTGTTAAGTAATGTGTTAAGAATGATCACGAATCAACGTAATGAAAGCTAAGTATTGGCCACATGAATGTGTAATGATAAGATACGCTGTTTGTGTTATGTGCCTTTGTGTTATGTGCCTTTGTGTTTGTAGGTCAACGCCCAAGAGTTGATTGATCGCATCGAACCATTATGAGTAACGTTATTGTAAAGACGCTTTATATGAATATGTTCCAAATGAAATGTGATAAGCTATGATTTCTGAAATGATATATGTTTTCGTGAACGAGTATTCCATGTTTGAAATCTATTATGGCATCTATAAATAGTTCCAAGTCATAGAAGGATCAAGATGAAAATGCCTTTTCCGTCCACGACATGCAAGTAATTCACGAGATCTCGTTAGCCACTTCATGGTAATGATATGTGTTTAATCGATATCCTGAACCGAATTACTCTAGTCTGAAGATCGCTCAAGTGATGCGTTCTACGGGATGTACCATTATTATGTTCTGATATGAGAAATGATTATGCCTCGACCAAGGCTTTTTCGCCTCATGATATAGTCCCGGATTTCGTTCACTAACCCCTTTTACCTTAATGTTATTCACTGGGTTTTAGCTCACTGCTTCAGTATATATATATAGGTGAATAGGGGAGTTCAAGCCTCTCAAGGCTTTTGGCTCGGTGTCAGATTTCTGCTTGTCGCCCAACCATCAGCAGCTTCTTCTTCTTTACGCGGAGGTTCCCAAGTGTCCTATGTTCACCCTCTGGGGTTCTGGGGAGATATGGCAAGACTTGATTTGATGTTGTTGGTTGCACTAAAGTGTCATCGTGAATGTGTAGTAGTATAAAGTATGGTTGGCTATTGGATATCTATATAAAGTTTTGATTATTCTCGCTTCATATAAGTCGCCACAACTCAGCTGGACAATTATATTTATGTATTTAGCTTCCGCTAGCCCCTTAATTTTGTTAACTGCTCGTGAGGCTCCTCTTCGGAATCCAAGGATTATTGGCCTATTACGATGCATAAACCTATAGGGGCTAAGTTTGGGTCGTGATGATGTGTCTTAAGGAACGTTTTTTGTATTATTATGAATAGTGAGTTAAGCTACTTTTACTATCTTTTGAGAGATAACTCGACTTGATCGCTTGAGTGCTCCTGTGTGGATCTTAACCAATCGCCAAATCTCTTTCTTTGATGCATAAGTCGTTTCGCTTAATCTATTCTCACGTTGTTGCTTCCACCGAAAGAGTATTAATTTGGTAGTGTGGTCAAAAATTGAGACACACATTTATATAATGAAATCGATTCGTTTCTCATTTTTCCTTTGTAATTTTTAAAACTTCCTAAGTCATGTTAAGTTTGGAATACATACTTGTAAAAAAATATATTATATGAGATTTAGAAAAATAGGACTCAAAGTTGAGAGTTATCTTAAGAGCATTCCAGATCTGGGGTTTTGATACAAAAATATTTGGAGATGTTTGATCTCAAAACCAATCGGGTAATAATAGAAGGAAAACCTCGAACCAAGTTTAGATGGTTTGAAGAAAACAATGTGCAACAAGCTTTTTCCTAAAACTTATAAGACATAACACAAATTTCAAGTTTTATTATTATTTTTGAACAAAACTAATGTGACATGGTCTAACAACACATTTGTATTTGAAATGCACATTAATTTGAAAGAAAAGTCTATTTATATAGGCATTGGACAATTAGCACTATCAGAGAAAAAAATGAACATGAAGTTCTCAACTCTTTGGGTAATTAATACAACACATGCAATTAACAGACCTCATTCCAAACATGGAACCTACATCAAGCAATTCTAACCTTTTTTCTTTATTTTCTTCATTTTTCTTTTTTTTAGTAACAATCTTCTCTTGATTTTACCTTTATAGGAAGAATCGGGTCAGACAACCTGGTATTGGGATTTGCAACAAGAGGTAATTTTTCACAACACACAACAAACTTCTTCCAAATCCAATTTCTCCTTCTGTAATTTCCAATCAAAAGAGTGCACAAGCGAAGTGTGTTTAAAAACATGAACATCCTCTCCCGCCATTGCAGCCCTTATACAAATTCCTTTTTTCTCCGACCCAAATGGGAAATAATTAAAGTCATCTTCACTATAATCCCACTTAGAATCCCCAAAAATCGCCTCTGGATCAAACCCAACGGTTTTCCAAACTCTAAGGGTATCTATGCACGCCCCACAAATTAACAAATACACCAGCACCTTTAACAAGTAGTCTTCCTCCCATAACATGCTGTGACCTGGGCAAGGTTGAGGCACCAAGAGCGATAAGGTGGACGGAGGCGCGAGTTCTTTCATCACCAAGATATAAGTAGGGTAATTATGAATGTGCGATTCTTCCAATTATGTTGTCTTTTGTTTCCACTCATCGCTCCCCCAACTTCTTTGCTAGCTTTTCGTAATCCCAGGTTTGTTCATCATCTCGTACCAAGGCAAACTGCCAATTGTGTTTGAGGTTGTGTCTCGTTCGGCCAACCATGTCCTATCCAAAAACATAGTTAACATTTCAAAAAATATACTCAAATTTAGAACACTAGACAATCATGTCATTCATGTTTGAAC
>JANUSC010000621.1:0-66358 GCA_025200525.1 Camellia lanceoleosa | reverse complement strand
CACATCTAAAGCACTTGGTCCAGTGATAGCGCTGGCGATGAAGAGTTTGTCGTTATGATGACACCGATGCTTGGTTGTAGGCAAAGAGATGAAATCCAAGAAGCTAGGTCTTTGGCTCTAATTAAGTTCCTTAGTATTGGATGTAAAATCAATATTCCGTAAAAGTGTAAAAGCAAGAGGAAAAGAAGCCACGATGATTGGTTGTAAGAAGGAATGTATGAAGAATGTGTCGATGCTTGGCCTTCCGATAGTCACATCGCGGTGCTTTGGATATATTGAAATAAAAATCCAAGAGATAGCAGTGAGGAGGATGCCTTGTGGATAGACTTTGTCTATGAGGAGGAGGGTATAGGATGCTCTAACCAAGGAACCTCGAAGTGTAAACAGCAAGGAAAATTGCTTCAAGTCGTAGGAATCAAAGAAGGAGCATCGCTGAGTTCTCGTGATACAAGACCCTTGGAAAAAGTAAATTTAGGGAAGGTTCGTATACAAATGTGCACCTCACCTATATAAGTGTTTGGTTGAATGTTTTGATAGTGGGACCAGCTTGCCAATTGGTCGCTTTTGAAGAAATATAGGAGATTGTTTTGCATGAAGTCTTATAATAAACTACCGTAATTAGATAGGTCAGTTAAGAGAAATATATAGGCTCCCTATGTGAGGCCTAATTTTCAAGCCATATGTAAGCAAAAAACCAAGAAGCGTTAATGAGTCCGTGGCGATTCCGGGGAAGTTATGAGTGAAATTCTTAGACTTCCTCAAGGCAAGTTTTATTAGACGTACGCCTGTGCACGCTAGAATGGCTATCCACAATATTGTGCCCGTAGTTGTAGAAGAATGGTGGTAAATGAGGGTATGTATCGATTTCAAAAACTTAAACTAAGCAACCCCAAAAGATGAGTATCCTATGCCTATAAGTGGATTTGTTGGTAGACATATTCAAATAGGCATCAAATTTTATCAATGGATGGATACAAGCACTTCCCAAGTTATAATCAAAATCAGACATGGGAGGATGGTATGTCCACAAGACAAGATGTTAGATGTCCCGGGAATATTGGGCACCTCTCGAATGGGTTAAAATGCCATTTCACCGGGGGCCCTAAGGAATGTTGGGGCTACATATCAGTAGGGCTATGGAACACTATCTTTCAGCGGATCTCATTAGAGTGATATTTAGAGCCGTTATATTGATGACATTGTAGTGAAACTCTAATCGCATGGAGGAACATTTATTTCATCACTTAGCTAAACTCTTCTAAAGAGAACAGAGAAAGTTTAAGTTGTAACTCAATCCTCTTAGATGTGCTTGTGTATCATCCGAAACTTCTTGCTATGTAGTACACAAGAAAGGAATACAAGATTGACTAGAATAAAGCCAAAGCCATCATTGAAGCTTAGACCTCCATCAAAGTAAGAAAGAATTACAAAAAGTTCCTTGATGTTAATTTTCTTCAAGATTCATTTCTAATACTACAGTAGTGAAAACTAAAAGTATTTTCTTCCTTGTTAAGGCTAAAAGATGAAGAGGGAGTTTGTGTGACAGCTAGAAAGATCAAACCTTTCTTTCAAATGAATCCAAGCCTACTTATTAACCCTCCAACGCCATGCCACCAAAGGGTGATAAGCCCTTGAAATTGTACATACCGTCAGAAAGGGTAAGATTCATTGGGGAGCTTTCTTAGCCCAAGACAATGAAGAAGTGCAAGGAGCAAGCTATTTATTACCTAGTAGGTTTTAAATTTTGTGAATGTAAATACTCAACACCAGAGAAAAGTCGTACCTTTGCATTGTATTTTGGTCGCAATGAAATTAAGATACTATCTTTTGCCTATAACCTGCTCTTGGTAATTGCAACCTACAGAGTTTGGTTAAATATAGAAGGGAAGAATTGGCAAATTCGATACTAGCTTTATCGTAGATTTCATCTAGAATATGTCCCCCAAAAGGCAAGAGAAAGAACAAGTTTTTTAGCTAATTTTTTAAGGCATCATCCATGTCAACCGTGGAAGCCAAAGTTTGCTTAATGGAACTTGGTATAACTAGTGTTGAACCATGGAAAATGTGGTTCGATGGATCAAAAAGCCAATGGTCTAATTTTGGAATTGGTAGTAGCTAAGTCAACATATTGAAGGAAAGTGTAGAAACCACAAGACATGGTTTCGAGAGTGATGAAATTACTTGTTCCAATAATCAAGTCAATATGAAGCCTAATAATGGGACTGAAATATTTATTGATTAGCAAGCCTGGCAGCTGATATATTTGGAGATTCTCAATTGGTAGTAAACCAAGTAAAAGGGATTTTCAAATGTCAAAGTATAAATAAGGTTCGCCATACTATGTTGTTGTGACACATCTCGCCGCCCTCAATTTCGTATAGCAAAATGTAACCTCATGTCCCAAGATTCTTCAATAATAAAGTTTAATGACGTGGCTCAGAAAGTTTCTAATTTCAAGAGCAGGATAATACTACCAAAGCGAACATAAGTCAAAACAACATATCAAAATTAACACCAATTCTTAAATAAAAGGAATGTGGTCCTCCGAAGCTTAATCATAATGACTTATAAGAACAAGACGGAGGTATCCAATAATGCAAGATTCTAGCCGCCCATCTTGGCCAGCGTAAAATTTAAATTACGTGGGCCTATGCAATACATAATGTATTGTAATGCTTCTCTACGAAAGAGGGGGAGATGGGTTATTGTTGGAATGTTTAGGCCTAAAGGAAACATCGAGTAGTACTATAGTAATGAGGTTCATGAAGGCATCCTCAGGGTGCCTTATCGTCACGGCATGGTAAAGATGAGATGGCCGCTCAAGACATTCCTACTATTGGCGGAATTATAGACACCTCATTTTTGACCCAATCTTAAGACTCCGTGACGTCACCGATTGAGCGCTTGGTGATGTTGTATATCGTGCTCGCTCAGGAGTTTTCTGTAATCTCTACCATGAGTCTTGCCTCCTGAATCCTTCGGGCTTTTTCAGGTTCGTCTCTCGCGCTATGTCTCGCTATAACAAAGCCAGGTTTTCTCTTGCCATAACCAGTTTGCTTTCTTCCTTTTCCAAGGAGGGAGAGGTCTCAGAGATCATCTGCGTGGTGGCCGCCAAGCTACATTTCGTGAGTCAGAGGCCATTTTGCCATTTCGGAGTTCCTGCCTCCTTGCCAGAGGCCAGTCAGCTGGGCTGCCTGGCTCGATCGCCTAACCAATTCCTCAAGGCTTGTCTCGGGCTTTTGGCATGCATCTTATTTACTCCCTTTGAGGGACACCTGTGGTCCGAGACCAACTGCGGTTCGAACACCACTCCCAGTCAAGTGCTCAAATAGCTGGCCAGGCCTCGATCACAGGCTGCAGTCACAACCTCTTATTTTGCATCGCTATATGCCATTTCTGGCAAGTGCAGGACCTCTGCTTTATCACCAGAACGCCAGAGAAGGGTGAGAGAGGGCAGTAATTGTTTCAACAACCAAGTTATATTCCTTCATCGCCTCCGCAAGCCTCGCTTTTCTCTCCTCACTCTAATTTTGGCCAATGTTGACCACCTTTCGGGCCATTTTGTTCAACCCTAACTCCCCATATTTTGCAGTTGTATGTTATTGACTGGAGGTCAGCCAATATTTCTGGTGGTCGGCCAATAATTGTGTTTGAACCTTTGAACCCCTTTGAAAAGTGGGTTGTTCTTTCTCCCCCGGTTCATCAAGCTGCTTTTGACCACATGGCTATGTTGGAGCCACACACGAGAGGCCACATCAATCCGTGGTGGCCTACCACTAAATGCACTTGACCTTGACCTCGGGTTTGGCCCGGCTATGGGAGGCCGGCCACGGTCACTCTGAATCCTCAATAGCTGGTCGGCCGATTTTGGTAACTCGTTTCCAATTCAAATATGACTCTTTTCCCAGATTTTGTATCCTAATATTTTTGGGGAAACTTGAATTCATTTCCCCATTTTTCCGCTTATTCTCCCTCTTTTTCCTATAAAACCAACCTCCCACAAATTTCTGGTTTAAGGGTTGGAAAATTTGCCTTGAGCTCTTGTATTGAAGCTCCTCTCCTTTTACACTTCAAGCATCCTAACCATCCAAGTCTTACACCCTTCTACACCACCACCTAGCACCACACCACCACCTCCATTCCAACCATGTTACACTTGGAGCAACTTTCCAGAGCTTAGGAAGCAACATTTCTTGGTCCAAAGGCTGTCAAAGAGTTGGTCTTTAAGGGTAAGTCCTTTTCTCCCCTCTTTGACCCTTTTCTTGGTTCATATCTTAACTCTTTGTGCTTGCATATTTGGGCTCCGACCCTAACTAGAAATAGGATTATTTTGAGCCATATTCCATGTTTGATTGAGGGCCTCTCACTGCTTGAGGCCTCCTTGTTGCACTTGCTTCATTATCTCCCTAATATGCCATTTTCTTGTACATTGTTTTTGGATTATGTATGAACTGTTTTGAGGCATGTTGTAAACTGTAAAGTAGCTTATTTTGAGCCCTTATTCAACATTGTTGAAGGGATCATCACTGCTTTGAACCCCCTTTTGTCACTTGCCTTTATATCCTCTTTGGCCCCATGTTTGCATGATTTGTTAGCCTCTTTTGCCTCTGTTTTTGGGCTCTATTCTGAACTAAAATGGCATTATTTTTGACCCCTCTTCATATGTTTCATTAAGGGTGTTTTGCTGTTTGAAGCATCCTTTTATACTTTGTGTTACGCCTCTTTTTGGCCTTATCTTGCATAGTATTTTTGAGTATTACTTGTACACTGTTTTGGGGTTTGACCATCAACTGTAAAAATTCATATTTTAGGTCCCTCTTCAACTTTTTCGAAGGACCTTCACCTTTTTGGGGCCAGCATGCATCACTTACTTCTTTGTCCTCCTTTAGGCCCACTTTTTGCATGAGAGTTTTTCCATACTTGTGTCTGTTTTGTGGCTTGTGGTAAACTGTAAACTCATATTTTGGGCCCCTCTTCAAAATTTTAGAAGGCCCTTCTTTGTTTAGGGTCAGCAACTGTCACTTGCTTCATTATCTTGCTTTTTGGCCGCTTTTTGCATACTAGTTTAGCCCCATTTATGTCATTGCTGTTTGGACTTACTTAAAAACTGTAAATATGATTATTTTTGGGCTTTCTTGACTTTGTCTTCACATTCCATGTTCAAATAATTCATGCATTACATAGTTATAGGTCATTCTCAGATACCTAATTTCATGTTTCTAGACCTATTCCATGCATCGATGTCATTTTTGTCATCTTTTCGGCTGTTTTGCATCACTTATTGCCTCTAAAATTTGTATGATTGTATGCCATATTCCATGCTTTGCCATGTCATGTTAGAGTGGCATTGCGTGCCTTAGGTCGGTCCTCTGTTTGTACGCACGCGGTGCATGCATCTTCGAGTGTCTCATTTTCATCTAATGGCCTCTTATGTGAGTGTGGTCGAGGTCCACTCATGTTAGTGTAAGTCCATATTGCATTGTGTATGCCATTTCATTCCATTGTGTATTATGTATGCTAGGTCAGACAAGTATGTTAGTGCATTGTGTATGCCATGTTACCTCGCGGCATCGTGTATGTCATTTCATAGCATGTTGCATATTAGATGTATCTTAGTTGCATTTCATGCATGTCATGTATATTGCATTGTGTTCGGATAGGATTAGTCGAGCACGGAAACGAGGGGCGCTTGCGATCGAGTGACGTAACGTGTCTCAATTCTCAACACCGACATTCGGATTATCCATGATGGAGTTAGGTTTTAGTTGAGTTTTCATGTGCATTCATTCTATATTGAGTTGTACCGATTCTCGGCCATCATGCATCGAGATGCGTGATTGGTGGCACGAGATCGAGGCATGCATACATTTATGAAAATACATTGCTATGCCCTTTCTCGCCTCTCGCTAGCAAATCAAGAATCGCTAGCCTTCCGAGGTTTAAGGCTTCTCCAAAAACCATTGCAAAACAGAGGCTAATTGGGGCATCACAAGGATTTCACGCAGAGGCACCTGATATGTATCATTTATCATCTAGAGAAGAGTCAAGACAAACCGCTTGCATGCCGCTTATTATTTTCTTAGTTAATTTGTAAATTAATTAGGGGTTTGTACAGACCATATTGGACCTGTGATGGCATTTATTTGGACCTGTACTATTTCGGGATCAGAGTATTATTCCTATTCTGACCATACAAGCATGAGGGCATAATTGTAATAAGTGTGCGTGAGTGTGATGTATGTCTTCCAACCCCCAACGCCTTTTCCTTTATTTACCGCTATGATGGTTAGATTAGGCATGTTTCATTAGCATGTACAAAGATGATAGCATGTTTGCATTCATTCATCTGCCTTACATGCATTCCGTGCTCTACTTCCCCATCACACTAATCGTGATTTGTATTTCCAATTCCAAATTGAATACTTGATAGTCAAGCATTTCAAGATTATATGCCATGTTTAGAATAACTCCAATGCCTCAAGGCTATAGTTGCATTTTGCATGTGTTGCGTATTAGGCATTGTTCATATTTAGGATCATGCATGGATTTCTAATCGGGTTGCTTTCATGGCTTGAGTACCTTTGGTGAGTTTATGCTTTTAGCATCCTCAAGATGCATGCGCAGAGTGATCGCCATGAATAAGATCCTTACCACGAGGCTATCTCGCTATGTGATATACCCGCTTGAATGCCCCGGTGGGTGGAGGTCAAGGTTATTTGGATTGGGACAAATCATCAACTCGGGAGTTTTAAGCCCACTAGATAGTGGCAAAAACCATAAGTTTTTCTAAGCCCAATTCGGAGGGTGGCAAAATCAGATTTGAAGCCTCCACATGCTCAAGTGTAGCAAACCATCTTTCAAACAAATATGAAATGTTTTGTTCCAATTCAAAGTATCTGATTCGATCTATACTTGTATGTCAGTATGCGATCACATAGTAAACCTAGGCTAATAATCCTAATAAGAGCACACAAAGTTTTCTTTCAAAACCAACATCATGGTTAGTAGAGCACGGCCTGGGTTTTTGATCTAAGCGAAAGTGGGGTGCTCACGGCGGACCTTTCCCTCAATCGCACTTCCTGGAAGTTCCCCAGCCGAGGCAACTTGGTGATGATTCGACATCGCGGCCTTTAGGCAACGAGTTAAGGTTTCCTAAATTTCCCAAAGTAAAATATTTAGGTGGTAACTCAGATTCAGCAAAGCACCATGTTTGGCACTTCTTTCAAAAAAATCTGCTCAAAACGACGGTTTGGATTTGGACTCTTGGTTCAGATTAAGAACCAGAACACAAATCGAGTCCGAGTCTGAATGTAGGCCTCCGGGCTTGTTATAGCTTCGGCGACTACTGGGATTTAGAGAACTTGACTCAACCCATGATATCTCGGTTTTGACTACACTTGTGTGTTTCTTTGCATTACATGCATTGGTGCGCCTAGACACCGTGGTTTGCCATCCGCTATTCCGAACGGTTTGGCCGTTTCAAGTGGCTTGTCTTGTCAAGGCATGACCATAAGGTCGACCGGTTATGGGCTCCGCCAAAGATGGGAACACAAACCCGATTTTACCGGGCACCCTTTTTGACCATTCGACCTAGTGCATATTCGATCCAGAGTGACCATTCCAAACTAGGACAAAGTTGTTACCCAATATAGGTTATTTGAAACCGCCGGCGTAGTGAAACCCTAGTTCCTGACAAAATAGACAGGAAACCCTACCTCAATATAGGGTGTTTTGGCTCTCACTTGCTTGTTATGTGCTTTTAGAGTGCGTCTCTACACGGTAATGCATGTATCGTTTATGAGTTTGGGCATCAGTCATCGCGCATCAACAAGATTTGAGAATCGTTATCTCGCAGTATCGGTTCAAATTTTGGGGAACAAGTGATTCAGTGACGTTGATCAAGATTTGGAGACAAAGGTTTTCACTTTTATCAACCGTGTGTTGTATGTCCGACCGTGTGTAAGTTATTATGTGTATTTATTTTAAGTTGTCATGTTCTTCATTTATCCCGTTATTTATTTCCTTTCGCTTTTATTTATCTTTCGAAAGGCGCTTTAGCACCATTGCTTCCCACCCAAAGAGAGAGACATTTCCCAAGCACTTTGGACACAAGGTCGTCGACTCAATCGACCGAGGATCCGCCGGATTTGATGGACATCCGTTGTTCTATTCTTTACCCCCGTCGAGAAAGCCAAGGAAGCCAGTGTGTCGAATCGAGGTTGCCGTAATAGTGGGTTACTCCATCGAGGACAAGAGGATCGAGGTCTCAATTGTTGCTATAAATAGACATACCGATCACTGACAGGATCAAGAAAATACGCCGGGTGGAAGCCCTCACGCGCTAAATGTAGGAAAGCATGAGACAATGCAGAGGACGCCTGTCAAGCGGAGTTCTCCAACAAAGAAAGACGATCATGGCCCAAAGCAGCCGAAGCTAATCACTAGGATCGCAATGAAGAATGCAGACTGCTTCACATCGTGTTCCTTCTCCACCAGGGCCCCAATACCCAAGCATAGCACCTACTCGCCCGTAATGCTCTACCAAACACCCGTAACACCATGCCATGTCCAGAACATCCAAGAGGACACAACCTTCCAACAGGCTAGCCCGCCTCGCTTCCGCACTTAACCGCCCAAGACCCATACACCTAACCACCCGGACTCTCCCTTTGAGTTTGAAATGGACCATACAGCTCTAAAACTGAGTAAGCTTGAGAAGCTTTTTAAGAAATCACAAGGGGTAAAGGCTATTCTAGACATCGAGGACGGATATACCGACGTGGCCGTGATATTGTCTTCGAGCAGGGTTCAAGATGCCACAAATTGACCGCTGATGGGTCCGGGGACCCCATGGTCCATCTTCGCTATTTTCAAACATCCTCGGCGCCAATGGGCCTAACCCGACCGTTAAAAGTTGGCTGTCGGGCCGAACCCCGTTTGTGTGGCCGCCATCCTGCACGCCGGTTAGAAGATAAGGTAAAAAGCTAGGATGAAATGGCTGAGGCCTTTGTTGCACAAGACTTCAATACCCAATTTTATCGAGATTACAACTCGTGATCTCGAAACAACGAGGCAGGAGCCTAAAGAAACTTTCTCAGATTTCATAACTCGATGGAGAGCGAAGGCATCGATGATGACTTTAAGGCCTACAGACAAAGATCAAATCAAGATGATTGTGCACAATCTCCAACCAAAATTGATACAGAAGATGATCGTACTCCCCTTTCCTACCTTCTCAGATTTACACGAGATGGGGGTACAGATCGAGGATGCCATGAAACAAGGTCTGACGATCAGTGATAGGGAACAACCTAGAAGGACTTTCAACCAGAATAACAACGCAGTTCGAGTGGCGCCAGAATCGCCAGAGCTTCGTAGGTGAGCATGGTCACCACCATTCCTCTCCCAAGACCCATGGCAAACCACGCTTTCTCAAGATCTCGGAAGCAATACCTAAATCCAAATACCAAATTGTGAGGCCAAAGAACCTTCACCCCTATACATGCCCCCGTCCAAAGCTCTAGGGTATTAATCGAAGAAGCATTTGACACCCCTAGAGTCGAGGCCACTGCTAAATCCACTCCCTCCCTCTCATGACCCGCAAAATATTGCGCCAGATTATCAACAAGACGGCCATGACAATCGAATCGATACTATAGATTGCCATGAGATCCGTGATCTTATTGGATGAAGGTGATCGCGCCCCGACAAAACCCAATGTCACAACAAATCCTTCCCACCAGATAACCAAGCTCCTCCTCCCAACAGAATCAACTTCATCCAAACTGGGTCGCTCTTACGCATCCTAGTATCTATATCACCCCATCCCACCTACCTAAGCCGAGGTGATCCTTCCCCGCCTACACTAACTTGTGCATGATGGACATTCTACAACCCGATTCTGAGCCAATGGTGGTGACCACCCAAGATGGATAGGCGATTAAGAAAGTGGAGCTGTTGAATCTGGGGTTGAACAACATGGAATCACCCGGAGGGGTCTACGATCCAAGTGAATACATCCAAAGGTCGGTTCGAGCTGAAGTTAGGGTCGCCATAAAGAGCGAATTATGTGGTATAGGGGACGATTTGAACGGGGAACGGATGATCTAACAAATGAGAGAAGACCTTGCCAACTCCTAGTTCTTCAGTGACCAAGAATTAGGGGATGCGGCAATCAACTGGTTCGAGTATGAGGAGTTGGCGGAAGTTACCGGATGGTTAGATGATCAACCAGACATCGTAGAATATCAACCGTAACAATACCCAGCAAGGGCGAAAGGACGTTGGCCGGAAGGGCCGAGAGTCAGAATACACCGCCGAAGAGCGCCGCCACAAAGAATTTCGGTCAGAAGTTGGGCATTGTAAAATGCAGGAGTATTGAACAAATCCGGGCCAGATTTTACGCAGCTTGAACGATTAAAAATTGAGGATTCCGAGAGAATCGAAAAAGCTAAGGCCCATGTGGGGTCGAGAGTGCATGCGGAACGTAAAAATGATGCGCATCTCGACTAAAGGTACTACTTAGTACGATTATATCCGAGGACAGTGTCCGCCGGGCTGCCGGTGGAATGCTGGAAGACGATGATTTATGTCTTGCCCACACAGATGAAGATTGGGGGAATAACCAGCCTGATGATACCTGGTATATTGACGAGGTCGCTCGTATGACAAGAAGTGGGCGGTATTTTAAGCTCCCGCACTTAGACCAACCTGAGGCATCCGGGAAAGACAAGGAAGCTGAGAAATAGAGAGAGAAACAGATTGAAGAAGAAGCTGTGCTGAAGCAATTGAAGAAGATACAAGCAGACATCTCTATCTGGGACCGCTATGGCATCGCGGTATACGACAGCCCCATATTCGCCATGGACAAGGCCAAACTCTATAGATACTACATGGAGAGCAAATGGTAATGGGTTCTTTTTCGGGAGGTTCTCCAAAGATTAACCTTTTTTCAAACAAAGAACTACCGAGGGCACAAATCATAACAAACCCCCACGCTTCCGTGGAATGTAGAGACAAGTGGATGGCGGTGGTTCATGTTGATACCGGGTCCGCCATCAATGTTCCGCCAAATGCAACAGATGCAATTGGTTGAAGTTCGCAGACTTCGTTACCACTTCAGATCGTGAGCATATGATAATACTAGCAGGAAGTGATGGAGATCTGCAAAATTCAGACTCAGTTGGTCCGGACAACATAACATTGAATTTCATGTCTTGGACGCTCCGCAACCTTCAATCTACTCTGCCGTGGTTGCACCAAGTAAAGGCGCTCTTCCACTCTACATCAATGTTGAAGTACCCTCACAGAAGGGGTGGCTATTGTCTTCGAATTCATCAATCTATCCTCCGCCGTAGCGTCCACACCGCTCGGAAATCGAGCATGGCACAGAAAGGATGTTTTCTTATCGTGGTTCACTTTGGTCGAGGCCAGCGTGCGTAATATCATGGTCGGAATGAGGGAGTGTACGAAGTGCTCAACTGGCTCACCTCATGAACAAGCTACAAGACATCCTCGGATGGGATTAGGTATGAGCGTAAAGGCAGCATCGGGTCGGCGCCACACAACCTTCATACCTTGGTTTGGGTTATCCGCCCACCAAAGAGGACTGGGTGAGGAAGGGAAAAGAAATGGCCAAGAGCTGTGAGCAAAGCAGTCGGGAAGCCTTTTGAGTTAATGCATAGGCCCATTCAGTAATCAATGGACGTTTTCCGGAGGGGAGGACTTCATTTTGTCGCTTCTCAGAGCCGCCAAGCAACGCGAGAAGAAGCCGTGCTGTGTTTCGAGATCTTCCGACCGCAACTATCCGGGGATGACGTTGCTACCAGAGCGCATGCAATTCCATCACCGAGGTTGAGCAAAGGTAAGGCAAAGGATCCTAAGGGCAGAATTTGAAATGGGGTAGCATCGCATGTCTATTTTTCTCGATCCTCCGATCAACCATAAGTGCTTGGGGGATAACTTCTGCTTCCATGATTGGATGAAATGGTCAAGTGCCTACCAAACACTATCTTGATGATCTATCGACCCTCTCACTTGGCAATACGATGAGGGATTTTGTCCAAAGAAGTCGGTTAGAAGGAGCCTAATCGATTCCACCGAAGTCTTGTGAGTCTAATCGTGTTCCAAATGACCGAAGTCCTCAATCGTAATCCCGGGATGATAACCCGGATACCATAGTCCCGGTTAGGTTGTCTTTTTCCTTTTCATTTGAGTCTATTGTAAATGAATCGACGATTTGATGTGCTTAATGAGAATCAAGTAACCATGGTTTCGAGTACTTTTCAGGCCCTTGATTTATCATTAATCTGACTTTCAAAACTTTGATGAAAAACGACGAGGACTAAGTTCCTCCTTTTGCAACGCTAATTGAGCAAGAGCAAGAGATATTTGTCAAACCTTTAATGGATGAAATCACTACCGTGGAACATTGGTACCCAGGAGGACCCGTGGGTCCAGACGGGTCCACGAGTCTTGGAGGAACGCGAGCACTTAGTCGCTTTATTAAAAGATTTCAAAGATGTTTTCGCGGTCCTACTAAGACATGACTGAATCGATCCCGAGATTGTATAGCATCGGATCCCCTTGACCTCAAGTCCGACCTGCCAAACAGAATCAGAGGATCCGCCTTGACCGGGTTCTCAAGATTATGGAAGAGGTCACTACAAATCGACGAAGCTTCTGCATTAGAATACCCGCCTTGGTTGGCACAACATTGTTCCTGCCAAGAAGCGATGGCGTGATCCGTATGTGGATTTCAGTGGATTTGCACAGTAGCTAGTACGGCGACGACTTTCCTTACCGCGATATCGATGAAGCCGGTGGATTTCACAAAGAGGCATGCTTTGCTTTCATTCATGGATGGCTACCAAAGCTACAAACGATAGTGATGGCGCCAGAAGACCGGAAAAGATCAGATTCACCACCCCAGGGGACATACCGCTATAGAGTCATGCCATTTAAAAGAACGCTGGAGCATTTATCAACGGGCCGCAACCACGTATATTACACCCACATGATCCACAAAGAGGTTGAGGTGTACGAGACGCACATGATTGTCAAATCCAAAGAAAGAGAGGGCTACTACACCGCCTTTGCAAGTTTTTTTCAAAGTTGATCAGAATTCTGCCAATGCCAACCCTCGTGTACATTTGGTGTTACAATGAAAAATGCTAGGTTTCGATTACACAAAGGCATCAAGGTTTACATTCCTTCCAAAATCAAGGCCATCTTAGAAATGCCACCACCAAGGACCAAAAAGGAGGTGCGAGGCTTTCGGTAAAGTGCAATTCATAAGACGGTTTATCTCAAAATTAACCTCGACTTAGAAACCACTTTTTGGCCTCCTCAAGAAAGGAAAGAAGTTCCAATGGGACGGGCCGATATCAAGCTACATTTGAACAGATTAAAGAATATTTACGTAACTCCACAAGTTGTCACCGCTTAACTAGGGAAACCGCTGATTTTGTATCGGCCAAGAATCGAGACTACAATGTCAGATGTTATGCGCAAGAATCGAAGACAAGGTGGAGAGAGCCATCTACTATCTAAGCAAGAAGATGCCAGAGTATTTAAACCCACCACATCTACCGGAGAAGGCTTGCTTAGCTTTGGTATGGGCTACTGTGAAGTCGCAGACCACCGTTAGCTCACTCTATAATGTTGGTTTCACGATTGATCCCATCAAATTTCTTTTCGAGAAACCAAAGACTTACGGTGTAAGCTATCTCGTTGGTTGTCAAGTGTTTCCAAATTTGATCTAAAGTATGTAACACGCGAGTCGGTCAAAGGAAGAGCAAAGGAAGAGTTCTTAATGACCATCCAAAGGGAAGGGTGAAGCAAATGAGTACTTATTCTCGTGATGAGGCTATTTTGTATATCGATCTACTTAAATTTGGATTTATGTATTTTTGACGAGCCAAATCAATACTGTATGGATAGGAGTGTTGATAGCACCCGACAATTCTCAGATCCCTCTAGCCTTCAAAGTCCGATTCAAAGTCTCGAACAACGAAGCAGAATATGAGGCGTGCATTGCTGGTTTAGAAGTAGCCCTGGAACTAGGGGCAAGACGGCTGGACGTCATTGGGGACTTGAACCTTGTTGTGTCTCAAGCTAAAGGAGACTGGAAAATGAAAGAGGAAAAGATGATGGTGTATCACCAAACCTTGACTTGGTCGATTCCTGCTTTGGAGAAGCTAAGTTTTACTCATCTACTAAGAGAGAATAACAGGTTCGCGATTCTTTAGCAACTCTATCTTCTATGATAAAACATCTCGCAGGAGTTCCTTGATGCGCCCATCATCATCCACGAAATTTGCACCCGCCACGAAGTTGATTGTCGCTTATAGATGAAGTTCGTGACGAAAAACCCCGGTATTACGTACATCCGGAACTTCGAGAAAGAAGCATACCCGCCAGGTAAATGCCAAAGACAAAAGGGTAATCGAAGAATGGCCGCTTAGTTCATCATCATGTAAAGTGTTCGATAAAAGGGTCATCCGGGAATGCATAAACCGCGGTGTTGATGCCAAAGAGTCAAAGTGTCTGATGGAAGCCATACACGGGGAGAATGTGGTGCGCACATGAATGGGTAATGTTATACGGAAGATCCTCGCAGGGTTACTACTAGTCCACCATGGAGGAGGATTGTATTATTTTGTCCCATGATGCTACAGTGTCAAATTCATGCAAATCGCATGAACATTCCGTCAAAGTCAGACAACATGACTTCGCCATGGCTATTTTCAAATTGGCGGGGAATCGATGGACGGGTTGTCACCTGAAAAGGTCGAATGGGCATGAGTTCATCTTGGTAGCGTAGATTATTTCACAAAGTGGGTTGAGGCCCAATCTTATGCGGTTGAAGGCTTCAAGACGTCAAAAATTTATCAAAACAACATCATCTCGCCATTGAGTCCCAAATGAAATAATTTCGCACAATGGTTCTAACTTCAAGAAAGAGGTGATTGATTTGTCGGAGAAATACAATGTGGCTTTTCATAAGTCGCCTACCCATCGTCGCAGACCAATGGAGCGGTTGAGGTCGCCAACAAGAATATCAAGCACATACCGCAGAAGATGGTGGAAACCTAACGGATCGCCAGATAAGCCGCCGTTCGCCTCAGGCTACCGACTTCAATCTAACTTCTACTAGGCTTAATTCAGACTCATTGGTTTATGGGATGGAGGCCGTTACGCTATTGAGATCGAGGTCCCACATTACGAGTATTGGTCGAGTGTCGATAGTCAAGCGGATTGGCAAAGAGCAGCATTTGAGGAACTCATGCTCCTCGATGAAAGTTAAGGCCGAAAGCACTGCATGTCCAAGGTTATCAACGCACTGCCCGCCAACAAGAAGGTTAAGTCCAAGAATTTAAAAGAAGGAGATTTGGTGCTCAAGGACAACCGAGCTCCCCATCCACGCAAGGGCAAGTTCAGACCAATTGACCGGGTCCTACATCATCGTCAATCCTCTGCGGAGCTGTGGTTCGATGGATCTAGACGGCTTGGAGTTCTCACAACCGATCAATATGGACAAGTTGAAAAATATTACCCTTGAGAGGCTCGCTAGGCCGAAACCCGAAAGGCGACCTATGCAAAACTCGAGCACAAAAAATTTGAAACTACAAAACCGAGCTCGCAAGGTTGAAAACCCGCAGGCCTTGGCAAAAGTTAGAGCTAAAAGGAGAGTAAAAATACTCCGAGTTAACCTAAGCCCGAACTACGAAGGCTTGATTCCCATCTTTGGATACGTAGGCAACTTCACCCCAAGTTCAAATACAAACTTTTCCCGATCAACCTTGTCCATCTTGGATCATCTTAGCTATCTTTTTTTCCATCAAAGATTCATCGCAATCTCCCAGATGAAGGTTATTTAGACTAGGGGCAACTTTCCGTTGCCACACAATGCTGTAGTACTATTCAGACTAGGGGTAACTTTCCAGTTGCTAGGATCCGGGATTGTGCATCTCAGTGACAGATCTCAGGCATGTCCAATTCTGATCCATATCGAAAATAGTTTTGAAAAGTTTTAATAAAAGTTGATTTTGTTCAAATTAATCTTTTTTACAACTAGGACCATTTTTGGACCCAAGCGAAAAATTTTCAGTACCACAACTTTCAATTTCATTGATTTCCAAACAGAGTTCTCTTGCTCTTGCATACAACTGGAGTTGCTTTTTATTACACTCATAAAGAAAACTTGAAAGTACTAATAAAGCACAACGGGCATAGTCAAGTCGTGTCCACGCCTCCTGTAGCTAGTCGAAGCCTCTCGATGCTGCTAGGCCCAATCTGTGCCTCTTCATTGAGCCAATCCCAACACTCGTCGACAAAGTGCAACCTAAGTGGGAGCAGGGCCGAGTTTCTAGTCCTCCATGTCAGGCATATCGGGCTAGCTGCGCCGACCTAAAAGCAGTGTACTAATCCTCTCGCGACAAGTCTGATCATGGCCAAACTGGCGCTGGAACCGGAACGAAAAATAAAACACACAGTGAGTCAAACCAATCAGCTGGACCCCAGTCTGCCGGGACATGCTATAGCTCATTGCCAGAAGATTGAGCCAAGGACAGCGCCAAGCAATGCGGTCAGCAGACAAATTGCACATCCAGTTGAACCACCATCCCTCATCAAGCGCATCAACCAGGCGTTGCCAAAAGAAGTAGCCACGGGCTGAGTAGGCAGGGCAAGAGTCCACAACCTGCAGTTTATCCATCAACCATACCTGGGGAGGGATGAAAAATGAGAGAATAAAGAATAGAGAGGTGTGCGATGAGAGAACAGTGAGACAATGGTTTTGTGAGAAAAACCGAGGCTGAGGGCCGAGTGATGCAAGCAAATACATATGTGAGATTGGGTGGGAAACATTACTCGAAGCAGAGTGGACTCTCGCAAATCTCGTTCTCGACGTGGAAAGCGTCCAAGCCCATCAGTGTTTCGGCCAACGCCATAACAATACAGCTCTTCCCTTCCGTCAAGCCCTGAGCAACCTCAATCAGATGGATGTTGGGTCCACCTGTTCGGCAAGCGGTAGTGAAATAGCATGCACAAGTAGAGGGCGGTTGCCGAAACCTTGCCAATGATGGTCACCGCGTCACCAAAGACCAAAAAAGCGATGGATCAAACCAAGGATATCCAGCCCCATTACAGATCGAGACCGAGCATCACGCGCGTAAGTCCACACATCCGCTTCTAACGCTCAGGCGCCTAAAGTGAATTGAGGCAAGATCTCTTTCGAATGTTCAGACTCCATCAAAACCTGAAAATCTTCAAAAGTTGGACATACCTCTTGCCCGCCAAAGCTAAAGACGTGCGTCACGGGGTTCCAGAACCTTGTCGCGGCATGGAGGAAAGGAAGGTGCAGTGGAGTACGACTCAGCGTGAATAGTGCATTCAAGCCAAAACCCCGGAAGTTCAACTTTTCTGAGCCATCTAAAGAAGAGATCCAAGATGTGAGGTTTTCTACAAGAAACGCCTCCATTTTGTGCGAAACTAAGATGAATTGAATGAATCAAGAAGCCAAGGCTTTTAAAGAGGAGAAAACACTATTCGGGGGACACGTGTCAAAAATTTGATGGTTGCTGGATTAAGTGGCCGGCCGGCCACCTTTTCTAGCAGGCCGGCCACATTTTCCCCCTACATACAAAAAGCTGGCCGGCCGGCCCCCAAAAGTGGCCGGCCATGCTCCCATGTGTGTCCTGGTCTCGCTTTTACTCGAGGAAGTTTCAAGCATTTCCATGCAACTGGTATGTCAAAGGCCTCCATCTCCTTTTATTTGGATGTATCCTGTTGCCCAGATCGTCCGAAGCACACTCTGTTTTGTTAAAGTTTTGTTTATCAAGTTATTGTTTTGCTTATCGAGTTGTTTGTCGAGCTGTCGTGTTTTCGGGTGTTTGAGTTGGTACTCTTTGTTTAAGCAATTTTTTTGTTAAGTTTTGTTTATTAAGTTGTCAACACTGTTGTTGTATTTTGCCATCGAGTTGTAAACTTGCTAAGGTTTTGTTGTATCTTAGTAAGTTAAGTTATTGCGTCGGTTCACTACGGATCGGCAAATGCACAATGCACATTTTCATTCAATCTCATTATGGTGCAAAACGATACGATATGATGCTAAGAGTTTAAAATACAACACCTTTTTCAAAAGCCGTTTCATTCCATCATGCTTCATTTTGCAAACAAAGGGCACAAGTTTTACAAAAATAAAAACTGCCTAATAATGCACAATGTGCTACAACTACTAGCAAAAAGGTAAATAAAATAGGGAACCGCAACATCAATGCTCTTGAGAGCGGGAATAAGAGGCCCTTTTCATCCTCTTCTGCGGAATAGCCTCTGTACCCCCATCACCGTCCGAGTCGGAGCTGTCATCCTCAGGATCCCCCTCAGCCTCGCCTCCACTCGCGGAGCCAAGACCGGAGCCCTCCTCTCTGTCAGCAGATGTCTCCGACTGATGATCTGCAGCCTCCTCCTCCTCATCCTCATCGGGCTCCTCCTCTATAATGTGTGCTCTGCGCTTGTGAGACGACCCTCCTCCTCTGGCTCCTCGAAAAGGCACGGATGGCCCAGCTCCTCGAAAAGGCCTGGAGGGCCCTCAATTTTGAAAAGGCCCGATGGCCCAGCCTCGAGAAGGCCAGTGGCCCACTGTGGTGAGCATATACTGGAGGCATTTGAAAATGAAGAATGCAGTTTGAATACATCAGCTAAGACATGTACATTAGATGCAGATACAAGAGAACTACATGAAATGGGTACATGTAAAGACATTGTGTAAGTAGGGTGTGTGTTAGATGTGCTCTACACAAGTAGCCTATCCAATGCAGTAAAATATCCAAAATCAGCATGTGATCAGAAGTACAATGCTAGAAAATCAAAGGGTACCTGGAAGCCCACGATGGACAACTGCGCCTCCCTCCGCAGGACCATCCCCTCAAGTGAGGCTACCATCTCGAGCACTTGATCCGTGTACTCAACAGGGGGCTGCAGATGCAAAGGCAAGGGTATCAGTAAAGGAATGAACGTTCAAGTATCCGAGTAGTGAATCAAAGCTGTAAAACATACCGGTAGTGAGTCGGGGTCTCTGACATATCGGTGGCCAGGCATTGGAGGCTCTATCGGGATCGGAATCGGAGAGGTAGTCCCATACTGCCACCCCATCAGCTCAGTCGGCATATCCAGCCATCCAGGATGATGATAAGTCGGGGGAATTGGGGGAATCGATCCACCCCCACCTCTAGATGTACCAACCCTGCTAGTGGAAGGAGCGTCCGCAGCCCCGAACCGGGGCCCGGCTCGAAGATGGCATACCAGCAGGCCTCATCGTCGGAGTACGGACTCCCGTCAATGAAGGCATCAGGTATATGTAACGGTAAGTAGCATAATCCCCCTCCTCAAGATAAAGCAAAGCATCAGTACCCAACATAGCATTAACAACATCCCGAGAAGAGAGCCTATCAGCAATCCGCATCTCGACTGGGGGTGCTGAGGAGTCTGAGAAATATAGTTATACAGCCGAAAGCGCTCCCTAAAACCAGGCTCTACCAACTGGCCCCTCGAATAGGATCCTGTACTGGGAGGCACCCCGCCCACCGGCAAATTGGTATCGGAGACCCTCACCAAAGGGTGCCCAGGGATCCCATGTAATCTGCGGGTAACCAATCAATCAAAAATCAGGAAGGTACAAGGAAAATCAAAGATGAAAACACAAAGAACTGAGAGTTCTGAAATACCTCCGTCGACCGCATATGTGGTTAATGAAATCGCCATAGATAAAGGAGAGACTCGGGGTCTTGGTGGCCTTTAACCCTCAAATACAAGTGAGTCACGGGTCACGAGGGGCCCTCCACCACCATCTCTCGGGCTAATATCGAGAAATGCGCATAGACCCATAATCGTGGAAAAGCAGTGAATGTAAATGCAAAGTGCTAAAGGCAAAATATAGTGCGTAAAGTATGCCGTGTGTGCAGTTTACAAGTAATGAGGAGCGGAAATGTAAATCAGGAGGGCAGAAAGTGCCTCCCAGGCTCTCCAGTAACCACCAAGTAAGTCCCCCCGTCCGCGGGAGGTCGCGCTCATGTAGCAGTAAAAGTGGCAGTAGTGATAGGTCCACCAAAGGCGCTCAATAGTCTGATGAGTGTTCCTTATGCGGCAAAGCAGTGGTCCCGAAAAGGAACATCAGAAAACCACGGGCATACTGTGCTACCTCCTCAAAAGTCCCGGGCTCCATCTCCACCCTCCGAAAATGAGAAGAGAACCAGGTGTATCGGACTCTGCCCAAAGCTCTATCAACAGGCGGGTGAGTGAGCCCAAGAATATACCCAGCGACCTCCCATTGACCCATATCCTCGTAAAGAGAATGGGCCAACCTCCCACGTCAAGGCCGATCCAACACAAAGTCAAAGCGGGGTCATAGTCAAGTCCCCTGTGGCGGAAAAATGAAAGGAGTTGGTGGTGTCCCACCATCTCTCCACCAAAGCTGCCATCAATGTCCTCCTGGCGGGACAACGGGAAAGCCCAGTACAGAAAGGCCCAAACCCTGCCAAATCAACCAAATCTCGGACAGCCTCCGAGAGCTCGGCGTACCAATCTCTAGCCACGGTGGAGCCGTATCCCCGTACAGTGTGAGAAGTCACCTGCATTTAGAATGAATATACGCTTCAATAAAATGAGTGAGCTGTGTGCAAATAAAATGAATGAGTTGTGTCCAAATGAAATGAATGAGCTGTGTGCAAATGAATGGGCTACGTGCAAAGTAAAGTGAATGAGCCACGTGTTTACATTTCAAAGTGTAAGCTGCGTGCTAGAAATCAGTGTTTAGGCTGCGTGTTCAACTCTCAATCAGTGTGTGCCGTGTGTTCACCTCTAGTTCGAACTGTGTTCAGAAAATCAGTGTTTGGGCTGCGTGTTCAACTCTCAATCAGTGTGTGCCGCGTGTTCACCTTCAACTTCGGACTGTGTGTTCAGAAAATCAGTGTTTGGGCTGCGTGTTCAACTCTTAATCAGTGTGTGCTGCGTGTTCACCTTCAACTTCGGACTGTGTGTTCGGAAAATTAGTGTTTGGGCTGCGTGTTCAACTCTCAATCAGTGTGCGCCGTGTGTTCACCTTCAATTTGAGCTGTGTGTTGAAGATGGGTGTTGGTGCGTGTTCAACTCTCAATCAGTGTGTGCCGCATGTTCACCTTCAATTTGGGCTGTGTGTTTAGAAAATGTGTTTAGAAAATCAGTGTTTGGGCTGCGTGTTCAAATCCCGATCAATGTGTGCCGTGTGTTCACCTTCAATTCAGACTGTGTGTTCAGAAAATCAACGTTTGGGCTACGTGTTCAACTCTCAATCAATGTGTGCCACGTGTTCACCTTCAACTTGGGCTGTGTGTTCAGAAAATCAGTGTTTAGGCTGCGTGTTCAAATCCCGATTAGTGTGTGCCGTGTGTTCACCTTCAATTCAGACTGTGTGTTCAGAAAATCAACGTTTGGGCTGCGTGTTCAAATCTCAATCAGTGTGTGCCGCGTGTTCACCTTCGATTCGGGCTGTGTGTTCAGAAAATTAGTGTTTGGGCTGCGTGTTCAAATCTCAATCAGTGTGTGCCGCGTGTTCACCTTCAATTCGGACTGTGTGTTCAGAAAATCAGTGTTTGGGCTGTGTGTTCAAAACTCAATCAGTGTGCGTCGTGTGTTCACCTTCAATTTGAGCTGTGTGTTCAGAAGATCAGTGTTTGGGCTGCGTGTTCAACTCTCAATCAGTGTGTGCCGTGTGTTCACAATCAATTTATGGGCTAAGTGTTCAGAAACTCAAGTAATTGAACCGTGTGTTCAGAATGTAAACAGAATGCACGAAAAATGCAGAATACGTTGCAGAAAAGATAAAAACGAAGTAAATACCTCTCGTGCCTCATGAGAGAGGTGATACTCCGGCTCCCGCAGAAGCAGATCTCTGGGTGCTCGCTCGTCAAAGTCTGTGAAGTGATGGAAAACAGCTCGCGGAAGAATATGTGCTGGCGGGGTGTACCTCTCGGGTATGAAGAGTCGAACCCTCGGAGGCAGAGCCATGATATCGGGATCACCTCCGGTATCCGCAAGACCTCCACCGTGAGGAAAATGACCGGCCATTTCAAAAAACCTGCAAAAGGAGCAAAAATGAGCAAAAATTAGAAAAAGTCAACAAAAGACAACTCTCGGGAAATGAAAAAGTCAACAAAAGTCAACTCCCGAGAAAATCTTCCAAATGTTGAGATAAACTCACCTCAAGTGGCGAAAATGAGATAAGAAGCACCGAAATCAAAATTTAATCGGTTCAAAGTGCTTAAAACTGAAAGTTTTCGCGAAAACAACTTGCGTGGGGTGTTGGAAAACGCGTATAGAGCTCAGATCTGAAGAGGAAAATGGTTTGGGAAGGTAGAGGAGATGATTTCGGAGCCGAGGTTATGAGCTCAAAGTGTTTGGTCGAATGAATTTAAAGAAAGGAGGGTGAAAGGACTAAAATGCCCATGATTTGGGCATATGGTAAGCCACCTTTAAGTGGCCGCCATCTCCTTTGAAAACTAGGTGGCCTCCACAGGAAATAAAAGCGGCGGTGGTGTTCTCTACACCCCCCCAAGGTCTCTGCAAATTTTGAGAAAAATTGGAGTCCCCGGGACCTGAAAAAGTACAAGAGAAGTGCACTTTCTGTCGCGAAATCGTTCCGCCGGAACTTCAGCTTCAACTTCTGACGTGTGTCTCATCATTACTCATCAAAATCAAGGTGTATCCTTTTTTAACATGTTGTAACCTCTCCAGGAGGTGAACCGGAGGCCGCGATCGAGTCGCCCTCGCCGAAACGCGCATTTCCTTGCTTGCCGTTTTGTGACGAACACGCATCCCGACTTGCGTTTGTTCTGCATTATTGTGCATCTAACTTGCATTCTCATGAACATACTTGCATTGTTATGCACGTCTCTTTGATATTACCATGCCTCTGTGTTTAAGCTTGCGTTATCACGCACGCTCCTTTCTCGCATTGCGATGCACTCACCCACCGACACCGCGCTTGTCGAACTTTCGATATCGCATTGAACATATGTTGTTAGCATGTTGTGCTTGTTGAGTTTCTCTCTTTTGCAGGCACGATATTGTATGTACGGTTCATTTGAAGCTGGTGTGACCAGACGAATCGCGCAGGTATCGTATCTTCTCCGTGTGAGACGTAACGAGAATTGAATAATTCTCTGCATTCCTAACTGCATGAAATGTAGTTGTTGCTTTGCATTCTTACTTAAAACTGTCGCATCTGTTTGCGAATATTTGCTTCAATACAGCTTGTTGTGCTTGCATGAACATCAAGTTACATTTGGCCTTATGCATATCATTTTGCATTTTGCCCCTTTGCCTGCGGGCACGCCTACGGGCACACCTTTGTTTATCTTGCCTGTTTGTCTAAGTCTTTGGCCTTGTCAAAAATGGGTCGTCTCTGGGCTTTGACATTCACTCCCGTCACTTATGACTTTCGAGTTCTGTCAAAGAGGGGCAACTGTAGGCACCCCATTTTTGACTGACCTTAAGACTCAGACGTCACTGATTGAGCGCTTGGTGATGTTGCATATCGTGCTCGTCCAGAGGTTTCAGAGTCTCGGCCGTGAGCCTTGCCTCCGAACTTTCGGGCTTTTCTGTGCCTTGCATCGGTTTGCGAACCAGGCTCAGTTTTCTCTGTTTCTCTTCTCGAAGGGAGGGAGAGGTCTCGTAGATCATCTCTCCGTGGCCGCGGGCTACATTTCGTAGTCGTAGGCCATTTTGCCCATTTCGGAGCTCGGTTCTCGGTTTTCGGAGCCGTCAGGCCGAGTGCCACAGTTCGGGACCGCCTAACCACCTCCGTTTGCTCTGGTTTTTGGCATGCATCTTATTTACTCCCTTTTGAGGGACACTGTGGTCTGAGAGACCAACTTCGTGCTCGAACACCACTCCCGGTGCCTAACGATCGATTGGGGCCTCGATTGCAGCGTTTGACCCCGAACCTTCATTTTGCATCAGTTTGCGTTCATTTTTGGCAGGGACCTCTGTTTCATCACCAGGAAGGTCGTAGAAGGGTGGGAGGGTAGTAATTGTTTCAGCA
Source organism: Camellia lanceoleosa (assembly GCA_025200525.1). Classification (NCBI taxonomy): domain Eukaryota; kingdom Viridiplantae; phylum Streptophyta; class Magnoliopsida; order Ericales; family Theaceae; genus Camellia; species Camellia lanceoleosa. The sequence continues at coordinate 42,279 of JANUSC010000621.1, read as the reverse complement.
ACCAGTTATATTCCTTCATCGCCCTCCGTCGCCCGTTTTCTCTCACTCGGAAGCCAATGTTGACCACCCTTGGGCCATTTTGTTCAACCCTAACCCCCATATTTGTGTTGTACACACCTGGGAGGCCACCAATATTTGGTGGCCGGCCAGTAATTGTGTTTGAACCCTTTGAACCCCTTTGAAAAGTGGGTTGTTCTCTCTCCTGGTTCACTGTTTCCAGTTTTTGACCACATGGATGTGTTGATCACACATGAGAGGCCACCAATCTGTGGTGGCCGGCCACTAATACCACTTGACCCTTTTGAACCTTGGCCGGCCGGCCATGGGGAGGGCTGGCTGGCCACCTGCAACCTCAATAGCTGGCCGGCCAGATTCCTTGCACCCTGTTCAGTCCAAATATGACCTCTTTTCCCCCCCAGATTTTGTATCCGGTGGGCCATTTTTTTGGGGGGAAACTTGAATTCATTCCCCCCCCATTTTTTCCCCCTTTTCTCCCCCTCTTTTGCCTATAAAACCAGCCTCCTAGCTCTGGTTTAAGGGTTGGAAAAATTTGCCTTGAGCTCTTGTATTGAAGCTCCCTCTCCCTTTACACTTCAAGCATCCTAACCATCCAAGTCTTACACCCTTTCTACACCACCACTTAGCACCACACCACCACCTCCATTCCAGCCACTTGGAGCAGCTTTCCAGAGCTTAGGAAGCAACATTTCTTGGTCCAAAGGCTGTCAAAGAGTTGGTCTTCAAGGGTAAGTCATTTTCTCCCCTCTGACCCTTTTCTTGGTTCATATCTTAACTTTTTGTGCTTGCATATTTTGGCTCCGACCCTAACTAGAAATAGGCTTATTTTGAGCCATATTCCATGTTTGATTGAGGGCCTCTCACTGATTGAGGCCTCCTTGTTGCACTTGCTTCATTATCTCCCTAATATGCCATTTTCTTGCACATTGTTTTTGGCTTATGTATGAACTGTTTTGAGGCATGTTGTAAACTGTAAAGTAGCTTATTTTGAGTCCTTCTTCAACATTGTTGAAGGGCTCATCACTGTTTGGGCCCCCCTTTTGTCAGTTGCCTTTATATCCCTCTTTTGGCCCCATGTTTGCATGATTTGTTAGCCTCTTTTGCCTCTGTTTTTGGGCTCTATTCCAAACTAAAAATAACCTTATTTTGACCCCATCTTCATGTTTAATTAAGGGTCTTTTGCTGTTTGAAGCATCCTTTTTATACTTTGTGTTATAGCTCTCTTTTTGGCCTTATCTTGCATAGTATTTTGAGCATACTTGTACACTGTTTTGGGTTTGACCATCAACTGTAAAAAGTCATATTTTAGGTCCCTCTTTAACTTTGTTGAAGGACCTTCATATTTTTGGGGCCATCATGCATCACTTACTTCTTTGTCCTCCTTTAGGCCCACTTTTTGCATGAGAGTTTTTCCATACTTGTGTCTGTTTTTGTGGCTTGTGGTAAACTGTAAAGTACTATATTTTGGGCCTCTCTTCAACATTGTAGAAGGGCCCTTCTCAGTTTAGGGTCAGAAGCTGTCACTTGCTTCATTATCTTGCTTTCGGGGCCGTTTTTGCATGCTAGTTTAGCCCCATTTGCGTTCACTGTTTGGCCTTTCTTAAAACTGTAAATATGATTATTTTTGGGCTGTCTTGACTCTATATTCACATTCCATGTTCAAATAATGCATGCATTATATAGTTAGAGGTCATTCCGTATGCCTAATTTCATGTTTCGGGACCTATTCCATGCATCGGATGTCATTTTGTCATCTTTCGGGGCTGTTTTGCATCACTTATTGCCTTTAAAATTTACATGATAGTATGCCATATTCCATGCTTTGCCATGTCATGTTAGAGTGGCATTTCGTGCCTTAGGGTCGGTCCTCGGTTTGCATGCACGTGTGCATGCATCTCGAGTGTCTCATTTTCATCTAATGGCCTCTTATGTGAGTGTGGCTGAGATCCACTCGTGTTAGTGTAAGTCCATATTGCATTGTGTATGCCATTTCATTCCATAGCATTGTGTATGCTAGGTTGTATGTTAGTGCATTGTGTATGCCATGTTACCTCGTGCATCGTGTATGTCATTTCATAGCATGTTGCATGTTAGGATGTATCTTAGTTGCATTTCATGCATGTCATGCATATTGCATTGTGTTCGGGATAGGGATTAGCCCGAGCACAGGAAACGAGGGGCATTTCGTACTTCAAGTGACGGAACGTGTCTCAATTCCCAGTCACCGACACTTCAGATTATCCATGATGGAGTTAGGTTTTAGTTGAGTTTTCATGTGCATTCATTCTATATTGAGTTGTGCAATTCGATTCCTCGACCATCATGCATCGAGATGCGTGATTGGTTAACCTGAGATCGAGGCATGCATACATTTATGAAAATACATGGCCATGCCCTTTCTGCTCTCTGTTGTAGCAAATCAAGAATCGGATCTTAGGGCTTGGCGCTTTCCAAAACCATTGCAAAAGCGAGGCTAATTGGGGCATCACGAGGATTTCCGCGATGGCGGCAGGACATGCATCATTTATCATCTAGAGAAGAGTCAAGACATTACCTGGCTTGCATGCGATTATTATTATTTTCTTAGTTAATTTGTAAATTAATTAGGGGTTTGTACATATTTTGAATTGTATTATTTATTTGGGTGTACTATTGAATTGTGTATTATTCATTGGACCCTCTGTGAGGCATAATTATAATAAGTCGTGAGTGTGATGTATGTCTTCCAACCCCACGTCTTTCTTCCCTTTTATTTACCTGCTTATGATAGTTAGATTAGGGCATGTTTCAATTAGCATACAGCATGATAGCATGTTTGCATTCATTCATCTGTCTTCCATGCACCGAGCTCGGCGCATCATACTAACTGCATTTGTATTTCAATTCCAAATTGAATACTTGATAGCTGTTGCATTTCATATGCCATGTTTAGAATAGCTGAGCCTGCTATAGTTGCATTTTTGCATGTGTTGTATTAGGCATTTCTATATATTTAGGATCATGCATGGATTTCTAATCGGTTTTTGTTTTGGCTTGGAGTACTCGGTGAGTTTTATGCTTTAGCATCCTTGCATGCGTGTGAGTGACTGCCAGGAATAGCATGCTTACCATGAGGCTATCTGCTTATGTGATATACCTGCTTGAATGCCTGTGAGTGGAGGTTGGGTTATTTGGATTGGGACAAATCATCAACTGTGAGTTTTAAGCCCACTAGATAGTGGCAAAACCATGTTTTTCTAAGCCCACCTGAGGGTGGCAAAATCTGTATTTTAAGCCTACCTGAGGGTAGCAAACCATCTTTCAAAAACAAATATGAAATGTTTTGTTCCAATTCAAGCGACCCGGACTATACTTGTATGCTGTGCGCAGCACATAGTAAACCTAGGCTAATAACCGGAATAAGAGCACACAAAGTTTTCAAAACTAAATATCATGGTTAGTAGAGACCGGTCTTTGACCGGGCGAGCGGGGGTGCTCACGAAGTGACCTTCCCCAATCGTACCCAAGTTCCCGAGCTGAGGCAACTTTGGTGATGACGGACACGTGACCTTAGGCAACGAGTCAGGGTTTCCTAAATTTCCCAAAGTAAAATATTTAGGTGGCGACTCTGTATCTGGCAAAGCAGTCCATGTTTGGCACTTCTTTCAAAAAAATCTGTTTTCTCAAAATGATTTGCCGGATTTGGACTCTTTGGTTCAGATTAAGAACCGTAACACAAATCGAGTCAGTATGGCGAGGCCCCTTGAGCTTGTTACACCTACTATCCTTAAAGACTGCATAGAATATGCAAGAGGTTGCCAGGCATGTCAAAAGCATGGCACAATAAGGCACGTGCCCATAACTGACCATCATGCAGTTGTGAAGCCTTGGCCATTTAGAGGATGGGCCATGGATATAATGGGAAAAATACACCCACCCTCTTCAAAGCATCATTGCTTCATCTTAGTGGCCACTGATTACTTCACCAAATGGGTCGAAGCTAAGCCATACAAGGCTGTAGACCAGACTGAAGTCATTGGATTCATTAAGGATTTAATCCATAGATTTGGCATCCCACAGACTATAACTGTTGATAACGGGACTGTATTTGATGGAAAAATGGTAAAGTCTTTTGTGGCAGAGTTTGGGATTAGCCTTGTTAATTCCACCCCCTCTTATGCACAAGCCAATGGTCAAGCTAAATCATCCAATAAGGCTTTGAAAAAAAGAATTCAGAAGGTTGTGGAAGATAATCCCAGGGATTGGCATAACTTGTTGTTGGATGTATTGTGGGCTTATAGGACTTCTCCAAGATCAAGTACAGGAATTACTCCATATGCCTTAGTGTATGGGCATGATGTAATGCTACCTATGGAAATTAATGTTAAGTCATTGAGGGTAAGATGCTAGGATCGGTGAGATCCTGAGCAATACCATCAGAGTATGTGCTTGGAGTTAGAAAGTATAGATAAAGCTAGAATTTTGGCACTAAATAGCATTCTTTTCGAAAAGAAGAAAGTAACCAAAAACTATAATAAGAAAGTCAAACACATTAGCTTTGATGAAGGTGATCTGGTATGGAAGACAATACTCCCAATAGGAATTAAAAGCCATAAGTTTGGCAAATGGTCACCTAACTTGGAAGGACCATATCAAGTTCATAGAGTCCTGCCTTTTGGAGCATACCATTTGAGAAATTTGAATAGATATGTACATTCCAAAAAGATTAATGGTAGATATTTGAAGCCATATTATCCAACCGTGTAGGAAATACAAGGAATAGAATAAGTGCTAAATAAAAGAACATGAGAACACTTCAATTAAATAAGAATTTATTTCATAGAGAATCAAATACATGTAGCCATAGATTGGCCCAAAAATCAATACAGTGTTTAAATTGTTCTTTTACAATAGATGCTCTATTTTTGAGGGATGGAAACAATTGAATGGCTGTAGTCATTTTTTGCTTTCGATCAACTAACTCTTGATTAGTGATTTGCAGCTTGAGGGTAGTCCGATTCAAAGCTTGATTGACTGTTGATAATTCTTCCTCAAGTTAAGCTTTCTTTTCCAACAGTTGAGCTTGAAAGTAGGAGACAGAGGAATGTTGTTCTTTCAGTTCTGACACTTCAACATGAACTTTAGAAACAAAACTCTGATCTCTCAACAACTTCTCATCTATAGCCTTAGCAGCATGACAGATGTTGATGTAAAAATCTATGGTAGCTGCTGCTTGAGACAAATGACCTGAGATAGCCATACCGGATTGCTCAACAATCTTACAGCACTGGAGGAAGCCATTTCTTATTATAGGCCTCTGTAAGGCTTCGAAAGGGATCCTTGAGAGGGATGTCAGCAGCTCTAGACAGCTGTCCAAGTTTATCGGAGGCAAGGAAGTTTTACTGCTGGTGGAAGAGCTCTCAAAAATTTCTAATAGAGAATCAGCCAGAACTAATGGCTCAGTCTCATTGCTCGCCATTGGAGAGGTGGAAGGTATGTCGAAGAGACTAGCTAGTCTAGCTTCAAAGATGTCCACCTCATCCGTAGACATGAGAGGTGCAGAAAGAGCTTTGGTGGAAGGAAGAAAGGACTGCATAGGAATATGAGATGTGGGTGGAGCATCTTTAGCACTCTCTATAGTTCTGGCCACCAATAGGTTGAGGGAAGAAGGACTAGAGCTAGACAAAGATAATGAATGATGGATTGGAGAGCTACCAGTACCCTCTATATAGGAATTAGCCACCATCGAAGATGAAGTAACAGCTGGAATTTCCCTAGGAGGGAGAAGAGAAATAAAGCTTAAAAGAGAACCAAATTGAGTAAAATCAAAAGACAAATAAGGGAGGTATGGAGTTAAGCCAAAAGAAAGAGATATAGGGATACTTGGCATAAGGAGGTATGGAGAATATAGGCCTAGAAAGTGGGAGTGTTATCTGAATAGACTTCACATTTTGCAATTGATCAACTTCAACTGAAACTGAGGGAGTCCTTATTGGAAGAATAGGCTCAGTAGTTGTTGCTGCAAAAGAAGAAGTACAAAGTAATGTCAAGTCTCAATACCAATAATTTGACAAGAAAAAAAGATTAGAGGCCTGAAAGAAGTTACTTGTTTCAGAAGTGGTAGCAATAATGAGAGAGCTACGAAGGGAATAGTGCTCAGCAATATGCTACATTCTTGCAGTTTCTCTTTGGATTGCATCAGCAGCAGTAGCTTCATCTCTTAATAGTTGATGCTACCACCTTTTTTCAGCTCTCTGGAAAACAATTATGGCCTTAGAATGTTCCTGCTCTACTGCTTTGGCAGCTGCCTCATGAGTGGGGTCTTCAACCAAATCAAAAGGAGAGACCGTCATCTTCTTTCTCTTTTTTCTCTATATTGGTATTTCCTGCTCTTTCTAATCTCTCTTTCTTCAATCTGGGATTCAGATTCCTCAGGAGTGAGTTCCTCTTCTACTACTTTGGCAGTTGCCTCATGAGTGGGATCTTCGACCAAATCAGAAAGAGAAATAGTCATCTTCTTTCTTCTTTTTAAGGATGTCTCTTGCTCTTGATTTATCTCTTCTTCTTCTGCTGCCTGAACCTCAGGTACTTCCTCTTCAAGATCAAGTTACAGTTTCCTTTTTTTTTTTGTTGCTGTTTGCTCCTGAGAAGATTTAAAGCTTGGATCTTTTGGGGAGAATCTCCCTGTGAGGCACCCACACCACCTTCACCAAAAGAAGAACTAGAGATAAGGCTAAAAGCATTATAAAGAATGAGAAGAGAAAAGAAACAAGGGTACATACCTTTCTTCGAGGCAGCCCAAGTAACTCTAGGAGGAGTTAAGCCAGTAGGAGTAGACTGTGTGGTGGCAGGCGCAGGAACTGAAGTGGTAAGAGTAGTGGAAGAGGCGACAACTCCAGCTCCTTTGGGCTTGGCTTGGGGCACATCCAGCACCATTAATAGGTCCTGAGGAGGAATGGCCAAATATACCTCCATATAGGTCACCCACCAGTTTTGGCACCTTTTCAATAGGTTACCTTGAGGAATGAAATGGATATACTTGAACTCAATCAAGTCCTGTATAAATTTAGAAGTTACTTCTTCTAATCTGGATTTTCGAACCTTTAAATCCCTGCTGGTGATATTTAAATTGGTGTTGCTGCAGAGAGGTATTGGGACCCCATGTGAGAGGCCAAATTGCCTAGCAAATTGAGCAGGACAATAGGGCTCAGCAATGCACTTGTAAGCTCTGGGGTTCATAGTCCCAATGAATAACTCTTTGGGGATCAAAATAGAGGCCCATATGTTCTTGTGATGAGGTGAAGCACACAACCTATCACTTAGAAAGTTTTTCAACCAAGATGGGCCAATGGTAGTAGGTTCGAAGGGACGAAAGCTGTAAGAAGGAAGGGAAGCTGGAAGTTAGTGGAAGAAAGAGAAGTAAAAAGCAAAGGTAGAAGGGTAGAGTGAAGCATTAGCTAGCCTCATGCCATGAGTAGTAGGGTTTGACTCAAAAAATTTAAGGCATTTAGATTGTAGCTCAGTAAAATAAGCAAAAAGCCAAAGCTGAAGTATCCAAAATGGAGCCCCTTGATTGGCATCCAAGGGTTTCTCACAAAAAAGAGAACAGGCTCTATATACGTGACCTAGAACGTATGGAGCTAAGGCCACCTTTTTCTGTAAAACAAGGGCTTTGGCAAGAGGGGCGAATTCAGGCATGATTCTTTGAGAAGAGGTGCAGAAAAGGAATTTACAAAGCCAATATAGTATGAAAGAAAAGAATTCCCTATCAGTTACAGGGCCCTCCCTTTTGTTCTCAACCTTGACAAAGTCACTATAGGATGAGTTAAGAGAGGGGAGGGAAAAAGGGGTTAGTAGGTCAGGATAATGTGATCCAATGGGGGTTCCAATGGGAGATAATCCTAATAGATGGCAGATGTCAAGAACAGTAGGGGCCATCATCCCACATCTGAATTGAAAGAAATTAAAGGCAGAATTCCAAAAGCAAAGGACAGCAGGTATTAAGAAAGGGTCCTATGAGATAGTGAACCTGGATAGTTGAAGGGCGTCGAAAAGGCAAAGCTCTTGAAGGTCCAGAGTCCTATCAGGGACCATCCGATCATACCATTCTTGCCACTCTGGTCTCACCGTGGGCCAGCATCAGTGGGGGCGGTTCATCCTCCAGTTTTCCCAGTCAAGACCACCTTCGTAAAGGAGACAATGGTCTTCTAGACATGGATATAAAGCTGGAAGCTCAGTAAGAATCTCCTTGAAGATGGGCCCAAGCATATAGTCTTGCTGCTCATAATGACGAGAGATGAAGATGTGTCCGTCAATGGCGCTTTTCTCACCAGCCTTGTACTTCTCACATTCTACCTCAATGAACCTTTTCAGGGTTACAGACGGGCTCGCATGCTCTACAACTGGTATTTTCAACGAAGAAGAAACCATTGATAGAAAGCTTTTTCAGAGGACGAAGTTGGGAAAATGAGTAGAGAGAAGTGGAAGGTCGGTAGAAATAAAGGGTTTGTGTGTTAAGCAAACGAGTGAATTCAGAGCACAAAATAAAAGGGTTTTAAAACCTTTGTGTCTAAAAATATACCTGGTCGTGTGACAGGGACGGAATTCGCAAAAAGTACTAAAAATACGGTTGCGAACGGCTTCCCTTAATGTTGATTGTTTTGGAGGGAAACATATCTCAAATCTTGGATATCGACTTGAAATCTGACATTTGGCTTCGAAGCCAAATTTTGGTGCCAAGATCCGATAACAAATAGCTTCAAAGGCAAGGAGCCAACTTCGAAGCACATCCCACACCTAAGGATGCAAGAAAGCTCAACTATTTGTGTACCTCAACAGGATTGAAAGCCTAATTTAGGGTTTTTTAGCGAAAAAAAATCTTTCGAAGAAAAACTTGAGATCCCTTAAGGAAGGAAATTGTTATTCGAAGTGTCAAAACCAATAGTTGGTTTGATAAAAAGAGATTGTTTTTCGGATTAAAACAATGCAGCCCTTGAGAGGGGCTTCCATATTTTTGAAAGTATGGACTGTTGTTTGAAGCAAAAATGTTCAATTTAAAACTGATTGATCATACTAATAATATGACCATGTGTTGGATATGATTAAAACAAGCTTTAAGGGGTAAGATTGTTAAATTCGAAGCACTGATTCTAAATGAAAACCAGCAAAAGTTGTCAACTGTATTCCATGAATTGGAAAAGTTCTTGTTGGTTTTTCAGTGTTTCATTTGAAATGATTGAATCTAGATTCGAAGGATGAGATTGTTGAGTTCGAAGCCCTAAATTTGCTTGTAAAGACAAACGGAGATAAAGTCAAACCATGCCAAACAAAGAGAAAAGTCTTAATTGTATTGAAACAAAAGCAATTAAATCGAAGGGCCCTTTTTGGGTACAAATTCGAGTTCATAAAAGTAAGGAATAGAATAAATAACAAGATCGTAGAATTTAGTCCAGCTATGGTTAATAAATTTCTATTCTTTTTTTATTTTATCCTCTATTTTCTCCAGGCTTGGTTGCTGAAGTTGATGTGCTCTTATTTGATAAAAGAGTTCTTCAGCCTTTTGTTGACAGCGGTTTCTTTTAACCCTTGTTCCAACTCGTCCATATCCAAGTCATCGCAGTACGCAGAGTCTTTATTCTTGAAGTTCTCATATTCTTCGATGAGGTTCTCTACTTCGTACTGGGTATGAACTTGAAGGGATAAAAGTTGGTTCAAAGATTGGGTGGTGGCCACAGAAGTTCGGTGCCAATAAAGAAGCAACAGGAGTGGTCCAAAAACATTTGGAGTTCTGCTTGGGCGATGGGGTTGAGGGCGTGACCCCGAGTCATGATATCACAAGCCCATCGAAGGTTCTTGAGAGGAACATCGTCTTCAAGAACATTGAAAGGCAAGTGAAAAAAGGCCGCAAGCAGAAGTTGGGCTTGCTTTCACTGAACTGAAGTAGGGGAAAGTGGAGGCTTATAAGGAGGAAAAACCTTGTCGGTAGAGAGGATAAGCCTCAGTCTCTCTGTCAGTGAGGATTTTGTGGAAGGATGAGTCTGAGGCTTCCATTTTGAAAGAAGGAGGGAACTGAAGGGCATTAACACAATCAAGCTAGTCAGAAGAGTAAAGCCTCACCTTCTGGCCTAAAAACGATGGGGTATACCCTTATGCCTCTTACGGCATCGGGTAGCTTGTACTATCTTTGTAGGCATGGGGGATGTGTACCATACTACAAGCAGATTGTCCTCTAAACTACATCGGCGGTCGATGGACACGTAAGGATAAACCACCGAACTTTGAGCATTAGAAGGGAATTCTAGAGGATCAGTGAACTCAACAAAGTGGTGATTAACTCGCTCCCTTAACTCACATGCCTCAGGTTCCGACCAGCTTCTCCAGCCAGAAGCCCCAGAGGAAGAAGAAGCCACAGCCTCATCCCATGCAAAAGATTGTGGATTAGAAAAAGAACTTCCCATGTCCATATTTGCAAATTTCTGAATCAAAGGATTATGGACAGTGTGTTCATAGTCCAAAGGTTGATAATTTGCAAAAACTTCCATAACTTGAATATAAAAAGGTGGGTAATGGTAGCTAATCAATGCATGAAGGTTCTTTCAAGGAAGAACAACATTATCAGATGACTTTTCGTAGACTCGATCAATAGAAGAGAGAATTGGTTTAGCCATAAAAGATGTATCAGTCTATTCGAATACTAAGGTGGTGGGGATGTTCAAAAGATTAAAAGAGAATTTAATGCAAATGATGAATGACGGTTGCATTTCTAGAAGAATGCAAAGCCCATGCACGTTCTAAGACGTGGATAAAAGACCTTGATCCACTAATATCACCAAGTATTGGATATATTAGTGCGGGGGGTAATGTTGGCTACATATTTTGTATAAGCCAATTACAATTCAACGCGTGGCAGAATAAGGGTAATATGGGAAGACTATTCAAGTCTTCGATCGTGATCGTACATGTGGCAGTTAGTATTGTTTCTTACAAGATCTGCGTAGTACTGGATCAGCAAAGAGATGCAAAGTGATATGGCTTCAACGGTTACTCAAATTCAAATTCAAATTCAAAATCATGAGGGAAGCCTAACTACAGGTAATGGCATAGTGGAGCAAACTATAAGGCAACATGATCAGCAATCATGGAGGAGCGATGCGACGGTTAGAAGTGCAGTTCGATGGTCATCCTTGAGAAGTATAAATAGCAGTGAAAGCCCCAGACTCAAATCCAGAAAACTAGTTTTATTCTACTTTATTTCTTTTCCAGTTTTTACATTTCTTATTCTTTACATTTCTGTACTTTAAATTCATGCACTGCATGTCGTTCATAGGAGTAATTTCAAGTAGATTGTTGCTGTAAACCTCTACGAGGCTGAATTGGATCATTGTAAGTCTTTCTTTTTACTTAATGAAATACTGCAATTGTTCTTCAATTAATCATTGTCAGTTTATTCCTCCTAAGCAAAGCCACCAGTAAAAGTCCTCTTCATTGAGGCTGAAAGAACTAAAACACAATACTTGATAATTGGTTGGCAATTAAATTTACATGGGGTGATTGATCCTTGCTGGCATGCTCACAATTACAAAAATAACATTCGAAAGCCAAAAAAGCCAACAATATCTAATTTGTGGAAACCTAATTCAGTTTGGTAACAACTAGGATTTTGATAAAAAAAATCCTAGATTCACAATATATATTTATATATTGATATTAATATTGTTTCTTCCAAAGCAGAGGGTAGCAGTTTTGTCATCATATAAATTCAATTATGTGAGTGTGTTGGAAGAATTCATTGGTTTCAAGATTTGGCTGCTTTGGACATTATTTTTTGTGTATCTTCGACTGATTTGATTTAAAGGTGGTTTGTTATATTATTTTGGATCTTCTACAAATTTGTTTCGGAAGATTTTTATTCGTCTATTTGGTGAGGTCTTTCCTCTTGTTTATTTGTGATTATTTGAAATTCACCTAAGGGTGGTTTTGTGAGACCATCCGTGTCTCGTTTGTAATCATTTGGAAACTTATTTGGTTGATAGTAGAATCGGATTTCGATCCTGTGGATGTACCTCACATTGAGGGAACCACGTAAAAATTCTTGTGTTGCTTTTGACTTAATTTTTCCGCATTAGTTTTTATTCCCATTGATTGATTTACTTGTGGAAAATCATATTTTTCTTAACAACTAGTATTAGAGCTTACGGTTTATTTGGGTTTATTTATTTGTGTAAATCAATGAAGGGGAATGTGGGTCGTATGTTTAGCTTCAATGGAAGCAATTGGGTAACTTGGAAAACTAAAATAGAGGACCTATTATTTTGTAAAGATATATATGGGCCTATTGAGGGTGATAGTGGCAAACCTGATGATATGAAATATGATGAGTGGAAGAGGCTTAATCGAATAGCCATTGGTGTTATCTGTCAATGGATTGATGACAGTGTGTTTTATCATGTTGTTACTGAAACTTCAGCACATGATTTATGGAAAAAATTAGAAGGCTTTTATGATAGGAAACCAGCCACAAATAAAGCTTTTCTGTTTCGTAAGTTGGTTAATTTAAAATATAAAGAGGGCAGCCCTATTCCGGAACATCTGAATGAAATAAAGAGTATTGTTAACCAACTTGCTTCTATGAAAATTATTTTTGATGATGAGTTGCAGACTTTGATACTACTTAGTTCTTTGCCCGAAAGTTGGAAGACTTTGGTTGTGACAGTTAGTAATTCGGCGCCTGATGGAGTTGTCACAATGGACCAAGTCACTATGTGACAACCCTCACTTCTGATTAGTGTTAAATTGTGATTAAGCATGATAAGTAATTGATTAAGATGAAATCCTAAATTATTGTGTGTGAGTGTGATGTTTAGAATGCATTTTTATCTATTTGTTACTGAATGATCTGTTCATGTTTTAATTTCGAACTGTGAATTGAAAGCCTTATCGGCGACCGATTCATAAATTGATTAGTGTTATATGCTAATTAGGATTTATAGAATTTTATGATAGGTTTAATTAAAATTTGATTTGGAATGATTAAATTAGAATAAACAATGTTAAATTAATTGAGCCTAGTCATTTACAAGTGTGCCATTGGTGGATTTATACAATTGTTGACACACCATTCTTCTTCACTTCACTTTCTTAATAAAAGCGTGTGAGGAGAGAGAATTGGAAGAGAGATTGAATTCATCTAGAGATTGGCTTGAAAAATTAGAGGAATTGAAAGAGAATTGCATAATTGAGCTACCATATTTGGAATTCAAGACTTAAGGTAGGAAGTTCACTCCCTTAATTATGAATTAAAGTTGTTTCTTGCTTGGTTCATGGAAAAATTGGTGATTAGAGTCAAGAATTAGCTTAAATTGTTAATTTGAGGGTCTATTCATACATGCATGTCCATATTATAGAGTTTTGAAGTTGTTTTGCATGAAATTCTTCCATGCATGTCTAGATCATAGTTGTAATCTAAGAATTCATCATATTTTTGGAAGGAATGGCTCGTTTGATCATGTGTTAGAAGCTTTGAATTCAAATAAACACATGCATGGCATATTTACATCATGTTCTTGAGTTTTGCATTGAATTTGTGTTCAATTGACATACCTTTGGGCTTTGATTTTATAAAATGATCTTCAAAACATGTTGTATTATGAGTTTCTAAGTGTTTTCCAGAAAATTGGCCCAAAAGGATGATTTTTGGTATGTTTGATTCTTGGTTTGAGCTTTGGGAGCAAATCTAGAAAACCCAGATTTTGGCTTCCGCTCGGCGAAGATTTCCACTCGGCGACCACCTTTGTTCTCGGACTCTCGCTCGGCGGCAGAATCTTGGCTCGAGCGTAGATTGCAAGCTCGAGGTTTTTTGCGTGTGCGAACCCTTTCGGCAATGATGAGACCTACGCTCGAGCGAGGAACTGTGTCTCACGCTCGAGCGAGCATCGAGCGAAGAATTTTAACAACCAGTACTCTTTGCACTTTTACAGACTGCTTGAGTGAGGGAGTTTGTGCTCAAGCGACCTCTCTGTTTTGGTAAGCTCGCTCGAGCAGAGACAACCACGCTCGAGCGAGACCCCTGTTTTCAGTAAATTTTCAAAAGTGTTTTAAAGTACATTTTTCATCCTCATTCCATCCTAGGCATTCCTAGGCCATGTTTAAGGTATCTTAATGAGGATAATGTTATAGAACCACACCAAGTCAAGTTAAGGGGCTAGGTTATTAGTCCCAAGTGTGTAACTTAGTGTGTGTTAGATTACAAGCTATATAGGGTTGGCATCCGAGGGCAGTGATTAGCACGCCTATAGTGATACTGTGAGTAACAATGTTGTAAAGATATGTTCAATTATAATTATTTTCTGAGTGATCGACTGTACTGCTTCCTGAAGTGACACTATTTACCGAATGAATGTTATCCTATTTTATGAACTGTACCCGTGGCATCCATAGCAACTTACTGTTACTGTTACTGTTACTGCTACGTTTACAGAGATCTCTGTCAGTTCCAATGTTTGGAACTACTACTGTTTACTGTATAATGGTCATCAACTGATTGTTCGGTCTATTAAGACCTACTATACTGTTCTACTTTGGATGTACCACGTATGATCGCTATGATTTCTGAATGAAAAATATGGCATGAAATATGAGCCACTGATTGAATAACTGATCTACTGATGCAAATGACTGTTTTAATTACTGAAAAGACATTCATTCTTAACCCTTTTACACAGTTGTTATTCACTGGGCTTTAGCTCACTGTTTATATATGTATGTAGGTGGCGAACCTTTGGACGAAGCTAGAAGCATCAAGTTAAGCTTATGTTTTGTCCAGCCAACCGTTGTCCCTCACTTCAAGGTTCCGAGTTCGCTCAAGCCAAGGCTGTTTTGGGGTGTTCCAGATCCACCTTTTTGTCTCTGTTATGTAATGAATGTTTAAGACTTTTGACTATATAGTTATGGTAAAGGGATTGGATCCCTAACCGGTATGTTACGTGTATCCAATATGTATATATGTTCATGGTTATGAATGTGGACTAGTCCATAAAGGTCTTTTTCCATCCAAATTTCCACAGCTCATTGGACATCTTTTATTTACAGTTTGGCTTCTGCCAGCCCCTTACTCTGTACTATTGTTATTACTGTTAAGCAGGCCTTTGGTAATCACAAATTACTTTGGGGGCGGGTTTGGGTCGTGACAGAAAGTAATTTCCTATGTTTATTATTACCGTATTGCATATAATGAAATGGAGAATGCAAGAAATGCCGATGAATCTGAATCATCTGAAGTAAGAATGGCAAGGTTGGAAACAATGGTTGAACTGTTGACCGAGACCCTAAGGCAACAATAGAACCAACAGCCCCCACCTCCTCCAGTACAACCAGAACCTAATGTTCATGATGATGTAATTGCTTTGACACAGAAGTTCAACAAAATGAAGCCACCAACATTCCAAGGCGGTCTTGAGCCACTAAAGGCCGAAGCATGGGTTTTAGAAATTGAAAAGTTGTTTGAAGTGTTTCCGTGTTCTGAGGCACACAAAGTATTACTGGCTACCTTTACCTTACAAGAAGAGGCTAGACGGTGGTAACTGCTCATTCGTGATACAAACAATGCTATGACTTGGGCTCAGTTTAAAGAAGCCTTTTATGAGAAATACTTTCCGCAATGTGTTGAGACATAAAGATGGCGAATTTGAACAGTTGAAACAAGGTACCATGTCAGTAGCAAAATATGAACCTAAGTTCATTGAACTCGCCCGATATGCACCACCCATGGTTGATACTGATTATAAAAAGGCCAAGAAGTTTGAAGGAGGGCTTAATGTAGAGATACTTGATTGAATCAATGTTTTGAAACTCAAATATGTGGATGTCCTTGACCGAGCAATTATGGCTGAGGCAAATGTTGTTGCATTACAGCGAGACTAAGATTCTTGGTGACGAATGGAGGGTAAGAGGCAAGGCTTCAATTTCAAAAACGGCCGAAATAACTGATTGAATAAAAAGCAAAACACAAGGTCAATAAGTAGCTCTAGTCAGGGAAACAATTCCATACCACGCTGCTCCGAATGTGGCAAAAGACATAAGGGGGTTTGCTACAAAATTTGTGGGGCATGTTACAGGTGTGGCAAGGTGGGTCACATGGTCAAAGATTGCCCTTCCACGTCTCAAGGCAATAGTAAAATCGGCTAGTGCCTTGACATCAAGCTACACCAAAACCCAATCCCAAAGCTACTGGAAATGAGCCTTTAAGGCAAGGCCGGGTGTTTGCACTCATACCGGGAGATATGCAAAACACCGAGATAGTTGTGTCAGGTATACTCTCAATTTGTGCTCAAAATGCCTATATTCTGATTGATTCGGGGTCTACACATTCATTTGTCTCGCATGCTTTTTCACGAAAATTAAATAGACCCCTGGAACCCATGAATTATTTGTTAGCTGTATCTTCACCTACTGGGGGATCCATGACTTGTACTTATGTGTATCCTGCATGTGAGATTGTTATTGGGGATGTACTTATGTTGATTTACTGCCTTTGAATATTGATCATTTCGATGTAATTTTGGGAATGGACTAGTTAACAAAATATCATGCTTCTATAGATTGTGTAACGAAACAAGTTGTTTTTCGTCCACCTGGATTGCCTGAATTTGTATTTAACAGAGTTGGTGTAGTACCTTCCCCATATTTGATTCCGTCCATGAAAGCATTCAAATTAATTAAAAAGGGGTGCAAAGGGTATTTATGTTGCATATTGACTGTACCTACTAACACTAAAGCTATTGTGGATAGTATTCCTATAGTCAGAGAATTCCCAGATGTTTTCGGATGACTTGCGAGGATTTGATTGATAGGGAGATTGAGTTCACCATTGAGATGTTACCGGGTACACAGCCAATTTCCAAAGCTCTGTACAGGATGACACCTACTGAATTAAAAGAATTGAAAATTCAATTGCAAGAACTGTAGGATAAGAAGTTTCTCAGACTCGATTTCATAGTGGGGTGCACAGTTTTATTTGTGAAAAAAGAAGGATGGCTCATTAAGGCTTTGCATTGACTACATGAATTGAACAAGGTGACGGTGAAAACAAGTACCCATTGCCTCGTATTGATGATTTATTTGAGCAATTGCAAGGTGCTCAAGTTTTCTCCAAAATTGACCTTAGATCTGGATATCACCAGTTGAAAGTAAAAACAGAGGACATTGAAAAGGCGCATACGAGCGAGTGCGGACATTATGAATTTCTTGTTATGCCTTTCGGAGTTACTAATACGCTTGCTGCATTTATGGATCTTAGGAATAGAATTTTCAAACCATTTCTTGATTAATTTGTGGTTGTTTTTATAGATGACATTTTGATTTATTCCAAGAGTAAGGAAGAACATGAACTTCATTTGAGAATTGCTTTACAGACCTTAAGAGAAACGGCGTATGCAAAACTAACAAAGTGTGAATTTTGGCTTGATAATGTTATGTTTTTGGGGCATGTGATTAGTAAGGATGGCGTTTCAGTTGACCCACAAAAGATTGAAGCAATGGTGAATTGGCCTCGACCGACTAACGTTATTGAAGTTCGGAGTTTCTTGGGTTTAGCTGGGTACTACAGGAGGTTTGTGAAAGATTTTTCGAAAATTGCTTTACTACTGACTCAATTGACTCAAAAGGGGATATCATTTGACTGGACTAATCAGAGAGAATCAGCTTTCCAAGAATTAAAGACTCGACTTGTGACTGCACCAATTCTCACCCTACCCTCAGGTACGGATGGATTTACTATTTTTAGTGATGCTTCTTATAAGGGTTTGGGATGTGTGTTAATGCAGAATGGTAAAGTTATAGCGTATGCTTCCTGACAACTGAGGCCACACGAAAAGAACTACCCAACTCATGACTTAGAACTTACTGCAGTGGTATTTGCATTGAAAATTTGGTGCCACTACTTATATGGGGCAACATGTGAGGTGTACACAGATCACAAGAGTTTGAAATATTTCTTTACACAGAAAGAGTTGAACATGAGACAGCGGAGATGGTTAGAACTGATAAAGGACTATGACTTACAAATTTTGTACCATCCGAGGAAAGCTAACACCGTTGCTGATGCACTTAGTCAGAAATCAATTGGGAATTTGGCCTGTTTACTCATCGGACAAAAAGAACTGCTATGTGATCTTAAGAAATTTGAAGTTGAGATTGTTTTACGAGAACAAGGTGGGACATTGGCTGCTATTTCTACTTAACCGGCACTTATTGAGGAGATTAAAGAGAAACAACACTAATATGACTTTTTGAAGAAGGTCATTGATGAATGGGAATCCAAACCAAGGCCGGACTTTGAATTTGAAAACAATGTATTGAAATTTCAGGGAAGGTTGTGTGTACCAAATGATTCCGAACTGAAAAGGCGAGTCTTGCAGGAAGGCCACAATTCAAAACTTTCCATCCATCCAGGAAATACAAAAATGTACCAAGACTTGAAACTTAATTTCTGGTGGCCAGGAATGAAGAAAGAAATTGTCGAGTTTGTGTCGAAATGCCTACATTGCCAACAAGTCAAAGCTGAACATCAACGACCTGCAGGTTTACTTCAACTCTTACCAATACCGGAGTAGAAATGGGAACATATCACTATGGATTTCATTGTTGGATTGCCTCGCTCCAGTAAAGGTATGGATTCAATTTGGGTTATTGTTGATCGATTGACTAAATCTGCTCACTTCTTACCTGTCAAAATAATTTATAATGCGGACAAATTGGCTACAATATATATTGATGAGATTGTTAGATTGCATGGAGTGCCTGTGTCTATTGTTTCTGATAGGGACTTGAAGTTTACATCGAGATTTTGGCAAAGTCTGCAAACGGCATTGGGTACCGAATTGAGGTTGAGTAGCGCATACCATCCTCAAACAGATGGCCAATCAAAAAGAACCATCCAGACTCTGGAAGACTTACTGTGCATGTGTGTTCTTAATTTCCAAGGAAATTGGGGAAGTCATTTACCTTTATCCGAATTCGCCTACAACAACAATTTTCATTCGAGAATCGGTATCGCGCCTTTCGAGGCCTTATATGGCAGAAAATGTCGATCTCCTATTTGCTGGTCAGAAGTTGGAGATGAGTCTTTACTTGGGCCCAAGATTATACACGAGACCACAGAAAAGGTGAAACTGATTCAACAAAGATTGAAAATCGCACAAAGCTGACAAAAAAGTTATGCGAATGTACGAAGGCGAGACAGAGAATATGAAATGGGTGATCATGTTTTTGTTAAAGTGACACCAATGAAAAGACAGGCTCGTTTTGGGGCTAAGGGCAAGCTAGCACCGAGATATGTTGGGCCGTATGAAATCATTGAGAAGATTAATCTGGTGGTATATCAAGTGGCGCTTCCTCCTGAAATAGAACATATGCATAATGTTTTCCATATTTCAATGTTGAGGGATTATCTTCGGGATCCCTTTCATGTTATTGAACCTACCCGTGTGGTGTTAAGTGATGATTACACTTATGAAGAACGGCCTATTCAGATTGTAAACCAACGAACCAAGAAGTTGAGAAATAAGGAAATCCCGTTAGTGAAGGTGGATTGACAAAACCATGGTGACATTTATGCCACTTGCGAAAGAGAAGACGATATGATGAAAAGATATCCTGAATTGTTCCCCCTGAATCCAGTGTTCTTCCAAAATGAAGGTAATTCGAGTTTGGAGGACCAAACTCTTTTTAAGGGGGGAAGACTGTGACAACCCTCACTTTTGATTAGCGTTAAATTGTGATTAAGCATGATAAGTAATTAATTAAGATGAAATCCTAAATTGTTGTGTGTGAGTGTGATGTTTAGAATGCATTTCTATCTGTTTGTTACTGAATGATCTATTCGTGTTTTAATTTTGAACTGCGAATTGAAAGCCTTATCAGTGACTGATTCAGAAATTGATTAGTGTTATATGCTAATTAGGATTTATAGAATTTTATGATAGGTTTAATTAAAATTTGATTTGGAATGATTAAATTAGAATAAACAATGTTAAATTAATTGAGCCTAGTTATTTATAAGTGTGCCATTGAGTGGATTTATACAATTGTTGACAAACCATTCTTCTTCACTTCACCTTCTTGATAAAAATGTGTGCGACAGAGAGAATTGGAAGAGGGATTGAATTCATCTGGAGATTGGCTTGAAAAATTAGAGGAATTAAAGGAGAATTGCATAATTGAGCTACCACATTTGGAATTCAAGACTTAAGGTAGGAAGTTCACTCCCCTAATTATGAATTAAAGTTGTTCTTGCTTGGTTCATGCAAAAATTGGTGATTAGAGTCAAGAATTAGCTTAAAGTGTTAATTTGAGGGTCCATTCATACATGCATGTCCATATTATAGAGTTTTGAAGTTGTTTTGCATGAAATTCTTCCATGCATGTCTAGATCATAGTTGTAATCTAAGAATTCATCATGTTTTTAGGAGGAATGGCTAATTTGATCATGTGTTAGAAGCTTTGAATTCAAATAAACACATGCATGGCATATTTACATCTTGTTCTTGAGTTTTGCGTTAAATTTGTGTTCAATTGACATACCTTTGGGCTTTGATTTTATAAAATGATCTTCAAAACATGTTGTATTATGAGTTTCTAAGTGTTTTCCAGAAAATTGGCCCAAAAGGATGAGTTTTGGTATGTTTAATTCTTGGTTTGAGCTTTGGGAGCAAATTTGGAAAATCCAGATTTTGGCTTCCACGCTCAAGCGACCACTTTTGTTCTCAGAATCTCACTCGAACAGCGGAATGCTAGCTCGGCGTAGATTCAAGCTCTCGAGGTTTTTGTGCGAGCCTTGCGCTCGGCGGCAGACCTACGCTCGAGCAAGGAACTATGTTTCATGCTCGAGCGAGCATCGAGCGGAGAATTTCAGCAACTAGTACTTTTTGCATTTTTACAGACCGCTCGAGTGAGGGAGTTTGCGCTCGAGCGACCTGTCTGTTTTGGTAAGCTCGCTTAAGTGGAGTCAACCACGCTCGAGCGGGACCCATGGTTTCAGTAAATTTTGAAAAGTATTTTAAAGTACATTTTTGCATCCTCATTCCATCCTAGGCATTCCTAGGCCATGTTTAAGGCATCTTAATGAGGATAATGTTATAGAACCACACCAAGTCAAGTTAAGGGGCTAGGTTATTGGTCCCAAGTGTGTAACTTAGTGTGTGTTCGTTTTGCAACTGTGTAGAGTTGGCATCTGAGGACGCTGATTAGCTTGCCTATAGCCCAGTACTCTATGAGTAACAATGTTGTAAAAATATGTTCAATGATAATTATTTTCTAAGTGATCGACTGTACTGCTTCCTGAAGTGACACTGTTTACCGAATGAATGTTATCCTATTTTATGAACTGTACTCGTGGCATCCATAGCAACTTACTGTTAGTGTTACTGTTACTGCTACTGTTACAGAGATCTTTATCAGTTCCAATGTTTGGAACTACAACTGTTTACTGTATAATGGCCATCAACTGACTGTTCGGTCTATTAAGACCTGCTATACTGTTCTGCTATTGGATGTATCACGTATGATCGCTATGATTTCTGAATGACAAATATGGCATGAAATATGAGCCACTGATTGAATAACTGATCTACTGATGCAAATGACTGTTTTAATTACTGAAAGGACATTCATTCTTAACCCCTTTACACAATTGTTATTCACTAGGCTTTAGCTCACTGTTTATATATGTATGTAGATGGCCAGGCACCGGACCGAAGATAGAAGCGTCAAGTTAAGCTTATGTTTTGTCCAGCCAGCCGTTGTGCCTCACTTCGAGGTTAAGTGCACTCAAGCCAAAATTTGTTTTGGGGTGTTCCAGATCCCCCCTTTGGTCTCTGTTATGTAATGAATGTTTAAGACTTTTATTTGTCTGATTATGGTAAAGGGATTGGATCCCTAACCTGTATATTATGTGTATCCGATATGTATATATGTTCATGGTTATGAATGTGGACTAGTCCATAAAGGTCTTTTTCCATCCAGATTTCTACAGCTCATTGGACATCTTTTATTTACGGTTTGGCTTCCGCCAGCCCCTTACTCTGTACTATTGTTATTACTGTTAAGCAGGCCTTTGGTAATCACGGATTACTGGTCGGTTACAATGCTAAACCCGTAGGGACGGGTTTGGGTCGTGATACACTACTAGCTTGTTGAATGAAAAAACTAGAAGAAAATCAACGGGTTCCTCTCATTCGGAAGCATTTGTCGTGAGAGGCCAAAGTAAGACAAGAGGGAGGAGTAAGACTCCTCATGGTCGTGATCAAAGCCGTGACAAATCAAAAGATGATTCTTTTTCAAAGAAAGACATTGAGTGCTATTATTGCCATGAGAAAGGGCACATGAAGCGGGAATGCTGAAAGCTCAAGAACAAGGAGGAAAGGCGTGACAAAAGTGTGGATAAGAAGTAAGAGGACATAACGGCAGTTACTACCGATGATCTCATGGCCATTTGTGAATATGATTGTATCAATTTTGTGGGCCAAGAGAGCAATTGGGTGATTGATTCTGGTGCTTCTTTTCATGTGACTTCTCGAGTTGATTTCTTCACTACCTACACCGAAGGAGATTATGGTTCTATTCAAATGGGTAATGAAGGTTTGTCCAAGATTATTGGGATGGTTGATGTTTGCTTGGAAACAAATTTAGGCTACAAGTTGTTGCTTAAAGATGTGAGGCATATTCCCGACATTCGCCTCAATTTGATCTCTACTGGGAAGCTAGATGATGAAGGCTTCAACAACAAATTTGTTGATGGAATATGGAAGCTTACAAAGGGTTCTTTGGTGGTGACTAAGTGTAAGAAGACTCATACACTTTATTCGATGCAAGAAAAAATTTGTAAAGGTGTTATCAATGCACTTGAAGATGATACTTCTACCGAATTGTGGCATAAGTAGCTTGGCCATATGAGTGAAAAGGGGCTACAAGTTTTGTTTAAGAAAGAGCTTCTACCCAATTTGAAATGTATACATCTTAAAACTTGTGTTCATTGTTTGGGGGTAAACAACACAGAGTTTCTTTTCATAAAAATGTTTCTTCTAGAAAAGAAAATGTTTTGGAGTTGATTCATTCGGATGTTTGTGGTTCTTTGAAAGTTAGAACACATAGTGGTGCACTTTATTTTGTTACTTTCATTGATGATTATTCAAGGAAAGTTTGGGCTTTTCTACTAAAAACTAAAGATCAAGTTCTAGAAGTATTTAAGCATTTTCAGGCCATGGTTGAAAGAAAGCAGGCGAAATTAAAGTGTATTCGATCAGACAATGGTGGTGAATACATTGGGCTATTTGATAAGTATTGTCGCAGCCAAGGTATTCGGCACCAAAAGACAGTTAACAAGACTCTTCAACAAAATGGCGTTGCCGAGAGGATGAACCGCACCATTGTGGAAAGAACAAGGTGTTTGCTTTCACAAGCTAAATTGCCAAGATCCTTTTGGGGTGAGGCAATGAGGACAGCGGTTGACGTGATCAATTTGTCTCATTTCTATCCTTTGAATGGTGATGTTCCAGAAAGAGTTTGGACCGGTAAAGATGTGTCTTATGAGCACTTGAGAGTGTTTGGTTGCCGAGCTTTTGTTC
The DNA here is from genome assembly GCA_025200525.1 of Camellia lanceoleosa. NCBI lineage: Eukaryota > Viridiplantae > Streptophyta > Magnoliopsida > Ericales > Theaceae > Camellia > Camellia lanceoleosa. The sequence goes on along the minus strand of JANUSC010000621.1, from coordinate 18,664 downwards.
ACATTCTAAAGGATGAGAGGTCCAAGCTTGATAGTAAGTCAAGACAATGTATTTTTTTTTTGCTATAGGCGTGATGAATTCGGGTATAGATTATCGGATCTGGTCAACAAGAAAGTCATTTGAAGCCGTGATGTTGTGTTTCTTGAAGACCAAACAGTTGAAGACTTTGGCAAAGGTGATCAACCAGAGCCAAAAACTAGTGATCTCATTGACATGAATTCATCTTCTTCATCTTCAGTTGATGATGAAAATGGGGGAGATGTGCAGCCACCTATTGAAGATGTGGAGGATGATTCTAATCCTAATGAAGTTGAGCCCGAAATTGAGTAAGAGCATCCAATTCAAGAACCACCACCACAACTTGAGTTGAGGAAATCTACAAGGGACCGACAACCTTCGAGAAAGTACCCTCCCAATGAGTTTGTGTTAATTTCTGATCAAGGGAAACTTGAGAGCTACCAAAAAGCAATTGATCATGCAAAGGAAGGTGATTGGAAAAAAGGCCATGGAAGAGGAATTGAATTCCTTACTTGAAAATCACTCTTATGATTTAGTGAAGTTGCCTAAAGGGAGGAAAATTCTGAAAAATAAATGGATTTTCAAATTGAAAAATGATAGCAAGAATCTGAGGTATAAAGCACTTCTTGTTGTGAAAGGCTTTGGGCAAAAGAAAGGTATTGACTTTGATGAGATTTTCTCACCGGTTGTGAAGATGTCTTTTATTTGGGTTGTACTTGGCATGGCTGCAAGTATGAACCTTGAAGTTGAACAACTTGATGTGAAGACCGCATTTCTTCATGGTGACCTTGAAGAAGAAATTTACATGGAGCAACTGGAAGGTTTTGTGGAAAAAGGGAAAGAGAAATTTGTTTGCAAATTGAAGAAAAGTTTGTATGGCCTCAAGCAAGTCCCGCGACAATGGTTGAAATTGGAGTTAAGCAAGTCATTTGCTATGAAAGATTTGGGACCGGCAAAGCAAATACTTGGTATGAAAATTGTTCGTGATCGCAAAGAGGGGCTGATTTGGTTGTCTCAAGAAAGCTACATTGAGAAAGTTCTTGAGAGATTCAACATGAATAAAGCAAAGCCGGTTGGTTTTCCACTTGCGGGTCACTTCAAACTTAGTTCAAATCAATGTCCTACAAGTGAGAAAGACAAGGCAGAGATGCTAAAAATTCCTTATGCTTCAGCAGTTGGTTCTTTGATGTCCGCCATGGTTTGTACAAGGCCAGATATTGCTCACGCAGTTGGTGTAGTGAGTCGTTTTCTCTCTAATCCGGGTAAAGAACATTGGGCAGCGGTAAAATGGATTCTAAGGTATCTTCGAGGGACTTCGAAGGTGTGTTTGTATTTTGGAGATGGTAAGTCGATACTTGATGGGTATACGGATTCTAACATGGCCGGTGATATTGATTCTAGAAAATCTACTTCGGAGTATTTGATGACTTTTGTAAGGGGAGTTGTGGCATGGCAATCTAAATTACAAAAATGTGTTGCTCTCTCAACTACCGAAACTAAATTTATTGCGATTACGAAAACTTGCAAAGAAGAGTTATGGTTGAAGAAATTTTTGCAAGAGTTGGGTTTGAAACAAGAAAAGTATGTGCTTTATTATGATAGTCAAAGTGCTATTCACTTGAGTAAAAATTCTACTTTTCATTCGAGATCGAAACACATTGATGTGAGATACCACTGGATTCGTGATGTGTTAGATTCGAAGTTGTTGCAACTCGAAAAGGTTCACATAGATGATAATAGTTTGGATATGTTGACTAAGACTTTGTCGAAGGACAAACATTTAAAGTGTCAAACTTTGGCGGATATGGTTGATGTCTCCACCTAAGTCGGTAGGGGGAGAATTGTTAGGTATACCTCCTTATTGGAGTTTGAGACCCAATTAGTTTTGGAAAAAGAATTTTAATTTGGATTGGTATTAGTTATAATATATTTTTTGATATATTATATCTAATTTGTGGAGACCTAATTCAGTTTGGTAACAAATAGGATTTTGATAAAAATAAAAATAAAAAAAACCCCTAGATTCACAATATATATATATATATTGATATTGTTTTTTCCAAAGTAGAGGGTAGCAGTTTTGTCATCATATAAATTCAATTCAGTGAGTGTGTTGGAAGAATTCATTGGTTTCAAGGTTTGGCTGCTTTGGACATTATTTTTTGTGTATCTTCGGCTGATTTGATTTAAAGGTGGTTTGGTCTATTATTTTGGATCTTCTACAAATTTGTTTCGGAAGATTTTTGTTTGTCTATTTGGTAAGGTCTTTCCTCTTGTTTATTTGTGATTATTTGGAATTCACCTAAGGGTGTTTTTGTGAGACCATTCGTGTCTCGTTTGTAATCATTTAGAAACTTATTTGGTTGATAGTAGAAAAGGATTTCGATCCCGTGGATGTACCTCACATTAAGGGAACCACGTAAAAATTCTTATGTTGCTTTTGATTTAATTTTTCTGCATTAGTTTTTATTCCCATTGATTGATTTACTTGTGGGAAATCATATTTTTCCTAACAAAATGTTCATAAGATTCAATTGTGTGCTTGATTTAAAGAGTACCATTCTCATTTCATATATTTTTGTCCTAGTTAAATGTAAATTTTGGTGAATACAAAGTTAGAATTATTGGCTAAAATTCTTGCATATCAATAGAAATTCAATGGTTCAAATCTTTCATGTGCAAGTGTCACGACCCAAACCTGCCCCTATAGGTTTAGTATCGCAACCGGCCAGTAATCCTTGGATTACCGAAGGCCTCATGACAGATTAACATATAGATAGGGGCTGCGGAAGTAAATATACAAAATAGATAAGGTCCAATGAGCTGTGATAACATACATGGGACAATAAAGCTTAAAACTTTTATAAAATGCGAGCGAAGTCAATACACATAATATATACATAACACACTCAGGCGTTCATGACAAAAATCTCGCCCACATCTTAATAAACAAACATAGTCTAATACAGATTACAAAAACAGCCACAAAATCGAACTTCATCAGGAACCTCCTCGGGAGGCGCAAGGGTTGGCTGACAAAACAGAAACGTGGGCCGTCAACTCTGGCCCTGATCACGTACCGGCTCACCTACATACATAATATAAATAGTGAGCGGAAGCCCAGTGAATAATAACAGAGTAAAGGGTTTTAATGAATGAAGTCCATACATATTTAGAAATCAGAAATCAGATTCAAGTTCATAATCATGTTCAGATCATATACAGAAATCGTAAGTCGTGCTTAATCATACGTGCTACATCCATTAGTGCTAATAGAGCAGATACAGAACAGATGCAGAACATGTGGTGGTTATGAATAACCAGTTCCATAACGGAACCTCTGGATCCAAGTAACAGAGAATAAACATGCTGAGCTCCATAATGGAGCCTCCGGTATGGGTAACAGATGACAGACATAAGAAGTCCCATAATGGGACCTCCGATCTGAAATGACTAGCAGATATCACGATCTTTGAGGATGCCACGAATACATGTCAAAAATTGGACAATCATTCATTGTACAGAACATAGCATTTCAGAAAAACAGATCTTAATTCTTCATACAGAAAATAAATAAAGTTGAATATAACTTTACTAAGTTATTACTCACGGTAGCCAGTGCAGAATGACGGAGACTAATCAACGGTTTATGGCACGTGACCTACACGAACATATAACAAACGCACACTTGAAACACACGTTCAAAACGCACACAACTTACATCATTTGTTCTTAGTGTGTTTCTAGCCTTTAACCTCATTATGGAGTCTTAATCATGGCCTAGGAATGCCTAGGATGGAATGAGGATGCAAAAATACACTTGACAACATTTTCCAAAACTTCTGAAAACAGGGTCCACACTCGAGCGTGGCTTTCCTTGCTCGAGCGGATATGCAAGAAGTAAAGGTTCGCTCAAGCGTGAATTCCCTCGCTCGAGCGGATTGTAAATTTTAACAAAAGTACTGGATGTATAGATTTCACGCTCGACGGACGCTCGACCTCCGCTCAAGCGTGAGACTCCGACCTTCACTCGAGCATGAAGTCCCTCACTCGAGTGGACTGTAAAACACATGAACTTCTGGGTATATGCATTTCACGTTCGAGCGTGACTCACGTCACTCAAGCGGGAGTGCATGTACTCAGAGTGCTCACTCGAGCATGGATCAAATTTCTGGAATTTTCAGATTTGATCTTCAAGCTCAAACTTAACCTATAAAGCATCAAACCTCATTTTTCTGGGCCAAAGCTTGAGAAAATACCTGAAAACCCTTAAAACAACATGAATTAAAGATCATTTCAAGAAATCATGGCCTAAAAGTATGTCAATTGTACACAATTTCAACTTAAATTGTAGGAATAATTCAAGAACATGCCATGCATGGACTTTCTTAATTTTGAGCTTCTCAAAACATGATCAAATGCCATAAAACAATTTGAAACTTGATGATTTCCCTAAATTGAGGTGAATTTTAAACATGCATGAAGGAATTTCTCTGCAACATGTTCTCAATGCATTGAAATGTACATGCATGCATGAATTCATTCTTAATTCCATCCTTTAGCCCAATTCTTATGCTAATTCACCTATCACAATTGATTTCATGCATCAATCAACTAATTACAAGGCTAGAGACTAACATTCTTACTTAAGGTTCTCAATTCCTTATGGTTAAAGATATTCTTAAGTAATTCTCCAAGGTCTCCTAGCAATTTCTTCTACCTTCAAGCTTGATCTCAAATTTCATCCCTCTCTCTCTCTCTTTCCCCACGTTTGTGTGTGTGAGGGGGCTCAAAATGTGATGACCATTCAAGAAAAAGGTGAGTGGAGCATGTAGGGAGCTTATAAGAGCTAACTTGGTAGCTATTAATTAAAACAAACTAAAAGTGCATAAAATTAATCTAATTTAATCGTTTTGAATCGAATTTCAATTGAACCTACCATAAAATCCTATAAATTCTAATTAACACATAATTCAAATCAATTTCTGTATCGGATGCCAATAAGGCCTTCCATTCGCAAATCGAAACTAAGACACGAACAAATCTTCCTACGCAGAACAGATATGAACACAGATAATGCAACACACACATGCAATTTTATACAAAATTCCTCCTTAATTACTGTTAGGCATAATTAATCAACAAACTAATGTTAATCATGAGTCGGGTTATTCTGACAAGTGAGACTTACTCTTTATATATTTATTAAAATACAACAAAAGTGGAATACTTTTTGAATAATTTTATGAATAACGATTTATTTTAAAATGTTTTAATATTTCTTTTTTGTGGTGCATTGCACACGCTAATTACTAGATCATATGAACATTAGGAGCCATTTGACTTCAATCATAATTTGGGCTTGTTCATGACTACGAAAATGACCATTCAAATTATTTTGTCAATTTATAAACATTGTTTGAACTGCATTTTAAAAATATATAAATAAATAAAAATCAGTTTATTAGTTGAAAAAGTTGAAGTAAATTCACTTTCTTATGTAACGACTCATTATTTTTAGGAAAAAAAAAAAAAGAAGTCAAAATCATTTTACCTATCCTTCATGGATAATTGGGTCATCAACAGAAAACGTCACCAATCAATAAAGAGCAAAACAAACACAACTTTAAATAGAAAAATGTGCTAATGGATCTTCATCAAATTTCATTGTCTACTTATTCACGTACAAAAAATGTGGATCCAAAAATCATAAGGTGCACATTCATATGCTATACTAAGATCTTTGAAAGATTCACCACAATAGCCGCATAGGGAGTTTTTAATGTCCTTGGGTCTTCGAGCTAAAGTGAGAAGGTGCGGGTGATCTTTAATGTTAAAGGTGATCCCATATTTTACATTCGAATACCGATCAAAAGGGCGAATGCAATTCATATGAAGAGATTGATCGCAATCGCCACAATGATAGAACCAAAATTTAGTGTCTATGTCTTCCTCATGGAGTTCACATATATACTCCCCATTGCCATTTGTCTAGTCTTTGAGAGCAGAGGAATAGGTTAGGGTGAATGTGTCACGACCCAAACCCGCCCCTGTGGGTTTAGCACGTAAGCGATGTCTGAGATTACGAAGGCACCTTATGATGAAGCGTATTCTGAGTATAAGGGCATGGAAGCCAAAGCGATAATTAAACAATGTCTAATGGTACAGTGGTCTGAATGCAAAAGACTTTTCTTAACATATATACTATCGGTACCAAAAGCAGTATGTCTGTATTTACAATCATCCAGTCGGGGACTTAATCCTATTAAGGCGATTACTGTCTGATGCTCGATCGTCTGGCGAGAGATGGTAAACTAAAACACCCCAAAGCCAGTAGCAGGCAGGCTCGGAACCTCACAGTGAGGCACAGTGGTTGGCTTTGACAAAAGGGAGTCTAACCCACACTCTTAGCTCCGGTCTAGTGCCTGGACACCTAGATATACATAAACAGTGAGCTAAAGCCCAGTGAATAACATAATGCGTAAAGAGGTTAGAATTGATGTCCTTCGGTATTGAAAATAGTCAATTGATTGATATATCGATCATTAGGTCTTAACGGTCATATGTAGTACATCCATTAGCGAAACGATGCGAAAGCAGGTCTTGAAAGACCGAAAGCGGTCAATGATGGCCATCATAACGATGTGAAGTTCCAAGATAGGAACTAACGAGATCTCTGTGATAGCGATAGCGATATGATATGGTTGCTAAGGATGCCTGTCTGATTGAATAGAGGACATACATTCATTGATTAACGGTATCAATTGAAGCGATGCGGTTTAACCATTGAAGATATCCATATTTGAACATATCTTTACGATTGTTATTTACTCACGAGTTACGAGCTCTGAGATAAGCTAAGCGCGTCCTCGGATGCCAACCCTACGCGGTTCTGGGATGAACACACGCTAAGTTCACATTCGGGAATCAAAGACTTAGTCCCTACTTAGACTCGGTGCGGTTCTACATCTATATCCTCATTAAGATGTCTTAAACTAGGCCTAAGAATGCCTAGAATGAAATAAGGATGCAAAGATGCACTTTTAAAAACATTTTGAATTTTTGAAAAAGCAGGGTCCTTCGGCGGACATGCAGAAAGGTTCCTGCTCGGCGTCACTTCACGCTCGGCGTCTTGCAAAACATAGCAAAATCTTGGATGTGTGAAAATCACGCTCGATGGGCGCTCGACACCCGGTCGAGCGTGTGACTCAGATCCCCGCTCGAGCGGACTGTAAAACACAACAAAATGCTAGGAGCACGATTTTCACGCTCGAGCGCCACTTTCCCTGCTCGAGCATGAGTCCAAATTCTGGAAATCCCATATTTGAACCTCAAGCTCAAAACCAAGTTTAAATGCCTCAAATTCGATCCTCTTGGGCTAATTTTCTGGAAAACACTTGGAAACTCATAGTATAACATGATTCAAAGCTCAATTTAAGAAATCAAAGCCCAAGGGTAGTTCAATTAAATCCAATTTCAAACAACATTCTCATGAACATAACTCAAACATGACATGCATGAGTTTAAACCAATTCAAAGCTTCCAATACTTGCTCTAATGAGCCAATTCTTCTAAAATCATGGTGAATTCATGAACTTAAACATAAATATGAGCATGCATGCAAGATTTACATGAAATCCACCTCACATTGCAAGGATGCACACATGCATGCATGAATTCTAACTCAATTCAACATATGAAGCTATTTCATGCCTTTAATCTCTAGACTTCCATGTACCATGCAACAAAATGACTTGAATTCATGAACAAGAAGGTATAAACTCTACCTTAAGCCTTGAATTAAAGGTCTAGAAGCAATTAACCAATTATCTTCCAAAATCTCTAAGCCTCCAAAGCAAAACAAGAAGAAATCAAGCTATCTCTCTATTCTCTCTCTCTCTCGGTCGGTTGAGTGCAAGAAATGGTGATGAAATGTTGCTAACAATGTATTAAGGCTTCAACATGTATTGCCTAAATGGTCCACTAACATGGCAATATGGTAATTAAGGCAACCATTGCAATTTATTACCAATTAATCTAATCTAATCATACCATATCACATTTAGGATAAATATGCAATAAAATCACATAAATTATGATTAACACATATCACTAACCAATTTCAGATTCTGCCGCCGATAAGACCTTCAATTTGCAGTTTAAACATAAAATATGAACAGATAATTAAACAGTCAAACAAATAGACATGCATTTAAACTAGTACATTCAATCGATCGATTCGATATTTGATCAATTCAATTACTTATCATAATGGGTCTCGGTTTAACGATGTCGAGGGCAAGGGTTATTACAGTCTCCCCTCCTTAAAAAGAGTTTGGTCCTCCAAACTCAAATTACCTAGATTACGAAGAAAACAAGATCCAACGGGAACAATTCAGGGTATCTCTTGGTCATGTCATCTTCCCTTTCCCAAGTGGTGTAGACGCCACCATGGTTTTGCCAGTCAACTTTCACTAATGGAATCTCTTTGTTTCTCAACTTCTTGATCCGTCTGTTTACAATCTGAATAGGTCGTTCCTCGTAAATGTAGTCATCACTCAGCACTACACGAGTAGGCTCAATCACATGGAAAGGATCCCGGAGGTAATCCCTCAACATAGAAATGTGGAAGACATTATGCATATGCTCCATTTTAGGAGGAAGCACTACTTGATATGCCATCGGATTGATTTTCTCAATAATCTCATACGGTCCGATATATCTCGGCGCTGGCTTACCCTTGACTCCAAAACGAGTCTGGCCTTTCATCGGTGTCACTTTCACAAAAACGTGATCACCTACTTCATAGTCTCTGTCTCGCCTGCGAACATCCGCATAACTTTTCTGTCGGCTCTGTGCGGTTTTCAGTCTCTGTTGAATCAATTTCACTTTCTTGGTAGTTTCATAGACAATCTCGGGCCCAAGCAAAGGCCCATCTCCAACTTTGCCTGACAAATCGAAATCTACATTTTACGCCATACAAAACCTCGAAAGCGCCATACCAATGCTCGAATAAAAAGCTGTTGTTGTGGCGAATTGACCATGATAAATGGCTTTCCGAATTTCCTTGGAAATCAAGAACACACATTCTCAGTAAATCCTCCAAAGTCTGGATGGTTCTTTCTGACTGGCCATCTGTCTGAGGATGGTATGCACTACTCGATCTCGATTCGATGCCAATCTTTGCAGAGGCTTTGCCAGAATCTCGATGTAAATTTCGAGTCCCTATCAGAAACAATGGACACAGGCACTCCATGCAATCTAACAATCTCATCAATATTGATTATAACCAATTTGTCCGCATTATAAATTGTTTTGATAGGTAAGAAATGAGCAAATTTAGTCAGTCTATCAACTATAACCCAAATTGAGTCCATACCTTTACTGGAGCGAAGTAAACCAACAATAAAATCTATGGTAATATGTTCCCATTTCCACTCCGGTATTGGTAAGGGTTGCAGTAAACATCACGAGTCATTGATGTTCCGCTTTGACTTGTTGGTAATGAAGACACTTTGATACAAAATCAGCAATTTCCTTCTTCATTCACGGCCACCAGAAATTCAGTTTCAAATCTTGATACATTTTCGTATTTCCTGGATGGATGGACAATTTCAAATTGTGGCCCTCTTGCAGAACTCTTCTTTTCAGTTCAGAATTATTCGGTACACACAATCTTTCCTGAAATTTCAACACATTATTCTCAAATTTGAAATCCGACCTCGGTTTGGATTCTCGTTCTTCGATGATCTTCTTCGAGAAGTCATCCTGTTGCTCTTTTTCTTTAATTTCTTCAATCGGTGCGGTTGGCGAAATAGCGACTATTGTTACACCTTGTTCTCAAAAAACAATCTCAATTACAGACTTTTCAAGGTCACATAGCAACTCTTACTGTCCGGTGAGTAAGCAGGCTAAGTTCGATCGATTTCGACTCAATGCATCGACAGCGGTGTTGGCTTTCCCGAATGGTACAAAATCATGTAGGTCATAGTCTTTAATCAATTCTAGCCATCTCATTTGTCTCATGTTGTTTTTCTATGTGAAGAAGTATTTCAAACTCTTGTGGTCGGTATACACCTCACATGTCGCCGCATAAAGGTAGTGACGCCAAATTTTTAGTGCAAACACTACTGCAGCAAGTTCTAAATCATGGGTCAGGTAGTTCTTTTCATGCGGTCTCAGTTGTCGGGAAGCATAGACAATAACTCTGCCATTCTGCATTAAAACACATCCCAAACCCTTATGAGAAGCATCACTAAAAATGGTAAAACCATCCGTACCTGAAGGTAGGGTAAGAACCGGTGTAGTCACAAGTCGAGTTTTTAATTCTTGGAATGCTGATTCTCTTTGGTCAGTCCAGTCAAATGATATCCCTTTCTGAGTCAACTGTGTCAATGGTAAGGCAATTTTGAAGAAGTCTTTGACAAATCTTCTGTAATACCCGGCTAACCCCAAAAAGCTTCAAACTTCTGTAACATTTATTGGTCTAGGCCAATTTACTACTACTTCAACTTTCTGTGGGTCAACTGAAATTTCATCCCTACCAATAACATGTCCCAAAAACATAACATGATCAAGCCAGAATTCACATTTAGTCAGTTTAGCATGAAGTTTATGTTCTCTTAGGGTCTGTAAGGCAAGCCTCAGATGATGTTCACGTTCTCCTCTACTCTTGGAATAAATCAGAATGTCATCTATGAATACAACAATAAAGTCATCGAGGAATGGTTTAAAAATCCTGTTCATAAGGTCCATAAATGCAGTAGGTGCATTGGTAATTCCAAAAGGCATAAATAAAAATTAAGTAATGTCCATACCTCGTTAAAGCAATTTTATCAATGTCCTCTGGTTTAACTTTCAGTTAATGATATCAGGATCTGAGATCAATCTTAGAGAATACTTGAGCACCCTGTAACTGCTCAAATAAGTCATCAATACGCGGCAACGGATACTTATTTCTCACAGTTACCTTGTTCAGTTCACGGTAGTCAACACAAAGTCTCGATGAACCATCTTTCTTTTTCTAAAACAAGGCGAGTCGCCCCATGGTAATCTTGGACTGATGAACTTCTTATCTAATAGTTCTTGCAGTTGCACTTTCAATTCTTTCAGTTCAGTCGGAGCCATTCGGTAAGGAGCTTTGAATCTTGGTTATGTGCAGGAATCACATCAGCAGTGAACTCAATCTCCTATCAATCAAATCCTGGCGAGATCATCTGGAAAAACATCTGAATTCTCTAACTATAGGAATCTGTTCACATTAGCGTTAACATCGGTGAATCTGATCAATATAGAGCAAATACACTTTACACCCTTTCTAATCAATTTGTATGCTTTCATAGATGAAATCAAATATGGGGAAGTACCACTCCACTTAGTTAAACACAAATTCGGGTAGGCGGTGGAGGAAAACAACTTGTTTTGTCACCACGTCTATAGTAGCAAGATATTTTGTTAACGGTCCATTCCCAATATTACGTCAAAATGGTCAATGTTTAGAAGCGGAAATCAATATCTGATGCATATCTAACAATAATTTCACATGCGAGGTACATATAAGCACAAGTCACAGATCCCCCAATAGGTGAAGATACAACTAACAAGTAATTCATGGATTCTAATGGTCTATTCAATTTTCGCGAAAAAGCATGCGATACATATGAATGTGTAGACCCCGAATCAATCAGAACATATGCATTTTGAGTACAAATTGAGAGATTACCTGACACAACGGTCTAGGTATTACACATCTCCGGTACCGGTCACGAACACTCAACCCTGCCTCATAGGCTCTTTTCCAGTCGCTTTAGGGTTGGGTTTTGGTGGGGCAGTTGATGTTGCATCACTTGGTGCAGCTTTACTATTGCCCTAAGGAGTGGAAAGGGCAATCTTTGACCATGTGGCCCACCTTGCCACACCTGTAACAAGCACCAGAAATTTTGTAACAAACTCCCTTATGATTCTTACCACATTCAGAACATGGCGATATAGAGCGGTTCCTTGGCTAGGACTAGTTGTTGACCACTGTGATGCGTTTTGTTCAATGGGTTATTCTTGCCTTTCTTGAACCTAAAACCCGTCTCTTACCCGCCACTTGGTGCGATGGTGTATCGATCTGTTTCAATGCCTCGATGTTTCCCTAAGCCATGATTGCTCGGTCAAGAACATCTACATACTTCAGTAGTTTTAGAACATTGATTCTGTCAGGGATTTCAACATTAAGGCTGCCTTCGAATTTCCTAGCCTTCTTATAGTCAGTGTCCACTATATATGGTGCATATCTATAAGTTTGGTAAACTTTGTTTCATACTACTCTAGGCATGGTGCCTTGTCTCGACTATCAAACTTCAGTCACTTTTACATCACGACACACCTTTGAAATACTTTCTGAAGAAGGCCCTTTGAATTGAGCCTAAGTCATAGCGGTGTTGGTGTCACGACTAACATCCACCACCTTCTAGCTTCTTCTTATAAGGTGAAGGTAGCTAGCAACACTTTATGTGCTTGAGACGGAAACACTTCGAACAATTTTCTATTTCAGAACCCATGCTTGACCTTTAAGGGTTCAAGGCCTCCTGAAAGGATAAGCGGTTTCATCTTGCTACACTTACGTATCGAGCTATTATATCATCATTAATGGTGGCTCTGGCATCTTTGGAGGAGGTGAAATTTGTTAGTTCATTGTTGCCCTAGTCTTTCAGTTAGTAGTTCCACCATTCACTCCAGTCTTTCAGTTAGTAGTACCACCCAACCTTCACCCACAGGCATTCAGGCAACTATATCACATAAGCAAATAGCCTCATGGTAAGCATGCTATCATGGCAGTCACTTACACACATGCAAGAATGCTAAAGCATAAAAACTCATAGTACTCCAAGCCAAAAGCGAAACTATGTTAGAAATCCATGCATGATCCTAACTATACTGAAATGCCTAATGTAACACATGCGAGAATGCAACTATAGCGAGCTCATTTGTTCTAAACATAGCATATGGAATGCTCTACTAACAAGTATTCAAGTTGGAATTGAAATACAATGCGTTGAGGTATGATCGTCGAGCTGTGCATGCAAAAGCAGATGAATGAATGCAAACATGCTATCATACCGTATGCTAATCGAAACATGCCCTATTCTAACCATCATAGTGGTAAATAAAAGGGAGAAAAGGCGTGGGTTGGAAGACATACATCACCGCATACGCACACTTATTACAATTTTCCCTCACTCGGAGGCGTCGAATAAATAATATACAATCCCAAATGAATAATTACAGTCCGAATAAATACAAAGTCCTAATTAATTAACAAATTAATCTAGGAAAGTAGTAAATTAGCATGCAAGCTAGGGACTGCCTCAACTCTGCTCCGAATGATGAATGATGCATGTTCGGGTTGCCTTGCACAAAAATCCATTGCGATTCCCCAATTGGCTTCTGTTTGCCACTAATCTTGGAATATTACGCGAAGCCCCAAAAGGTTGCGATTTACGATTATTGCATGAAGCAGAAACGAGGGCATGGCAAAGTATTTTCACATATGTATGCATGACTACTCTTCAGGGAGAGTAGTCCTCGATCCACGTGCCACCAATCACGCATCTCGATGCATGATGGCCAAGAAGTCGAATTGCACGACTTAATATGAAATGAATGCACACATAAACACAACAAGACCGAGACTCCATCATGGATAATCCAGAGTGTCGGTGACGAGATAAGACACGTTACATCACTAAAAGTACAAGCGTCCCTCGTTTCCGTGTTAGACTAACTCCTATCCCAAACACAATGCAATATGGATGATATGCATGCATGCAACTAATATATAACCTAGCATGCAGAATGCTATGAAATGGCATACACAATGCTCGGTGTAACAAGGCATACACAATGCTCTAACATACAACCTAGCATACACAATGCTATGAGTTGAAATAGCATACACAATGCGATGGACTTACACCAACATGCGTGCACCTCAGCCTCACTCCCATTAGTAGCCATTAGATGGAATTGAGACACTTGATATGCGTGCACACGTGCACGCGAACTGAGGTCCGACCCTAAGGCACGAATGCCACTCTACCAAAGCATGGCAAGGCATGGAATATGGCATACAAAACATGCAAGTTCCAGCACTGATGCATGATGCTAAATGGTCCCGAAACATAGAAATATGGCACCCGATGCATGGAATGGACCCCGAAACTCAAAACTAGGCATACTGATGACCTATAGCTATACAAAGCATGCATTATTTGATCATGAAGTGTGAAGACAGAGTCAAGGTCAAAAACATGAACTTTCTTGGTTCAAATCATAGCCAAAAGGTGCTAGCAAGATGGGCTAAAGTAGCATGCAATTTGACTAGCAAACATGCTTTACACATGGCAAGTATATGAAGCACATGGAATCTCACCAAACCAGAAAATATCGGTGAACAAAACATGTGGAAATATGACCAAATAATCAACTGAAATGCAGCCAACATGTGCAAAAATGAGGAGCTCCTTTAGAGGGCCATGCGAAGTTATTAGGCACATACAAGATAGACATGAAGAATGACCAAAAAACTGGAAATCAAATATGGTAGTCCTAAAACTCACCAAATTGGGCACGAAAAGTAGCTAAGAAGCATGAAAGAGGGTCCTTTGGAAGGCCAAAATGACCACCAAACAAGTCAAGGTGAGGTGGAGGCTCAAAATAGTGTTCGACCACTGAAAATCCTTTGGATTTCGATGGCTAGAAAATAAACAAATCATGCAATTGGAGCTTAGGTGTAAGGCTCAAAACAAGGGACAATCAAGCATACAAGGAAGCATGTGACCTCAAATGAGAAAATGCCCTTAATAAAACATAAAAGATGATGTCAAGAAAAGCCTATTTCAGTTTATAACAAGTCTCAAAAATGAACATAAATAGGGCTAATCTATCATGCAAAAAATGGCCTAAAAGAGATAATAGAGACAAGGGACGACTAGCCCCCAAATGGCAAAGAGCCCTTTAACAAAATTAAAGAGAGGCTCAAAACAAGGCACTACGGTTTACATAAAGTCTCGAAAATGAACAAAAGTGAGGTTAAATCAACATGCAAGAAAAAAAAGGCCTACAAGAGGGATAAAGAGGCAAGTGGTAGCATCTGACCTCAAACAGAGGAAAGCCCTTCAACAAAGTTGAAGGGGCTCAAAAAGACATTACACAGTTTATGACCAATTCCAAAACAGCTCACAAATAAGCCTAAAATATCATGCAAAAATAGGCCTAAAAGAGAGTTTAAACACAAAGGGTGAGGAGGAGACTTCAAACAGAGAAAGATCCTTGATCAAATATAGAGATGAGCTCAAAATATGACTATTTATAGTTCAGGTCAGAACCCAAAAATGCAAGAAACAAAGGCTAAGAAAGCATGCAAAATAGAGCCAAAAGATAGAAAAGAGACTTACCCTTGTAGCCTAAGTCTTCAGCGACTTTGGTCCAAGAAATGGTGCTCTAGCCTCTGGAAATAGCCTTCAAGTTGCTTTGGAATGGAGTGTGGAGGTTGGGTGCTATGGATTGGTGTAGAAAAGGCCAAGAACCAAGGGTGTTTTGAGGGTTGGAATAGAGAGAGGAGATTTAATGCAAGAGCTCCAAACCAATTTTGTAACCCTTGAAAATGAAATTTGAGGGGCTGGTTTTATAGAGGAGAGTGGAGAAAAGGAAATCAAATTCAAATTTCCCCAAAAGACCCTCCTCGGATCTGAGGATCTGTAGGGAAGCAGTCTCTTGTTATGAGGAACCAAGTGAGAGGGTCATGGCCGGCCAGTTCAGAGGGTTCGGATGGCCCGGCCACCTCCCTGGCCGACCAACCCGAGTTCAAAAGGGTCAAGCAAGAAAAATTTGGCGGCCACCCATATTGGTGGCCTCCATGTGTGCACAACACGACTATGGTCAAAACCTTGAAAATGTGAACGGGAGATAGAAAAACCAACTTTCTAGAGGGTTTCAAAAGGTCGGAACAATTGCTGGCCGGCCATGTCATATTGGTGCCCTCGGTGTGTACAACACAAATATGTGGTTGAGGGCTAAAGAAAGTGGCAAGGAATGGTCAACACAAAGCTTTCTAGCGAGGAAAAGCAACGGAGGCGATGAAGGAATAAAAGCTAGCTTTTGAACAATTCTGCCCTCCCACCCTTCTACAAGCTTCCTAACAATGAAAATGAGGTCTCCACCAAAATGAAACAAAAGCGGATGCAAAACAAGGTTCGAGTGCGAAACGCTGCAGGGCCCAAAACTAACTATGAAGCACCGAAGGTGGTGTTCGACCACAAAGTTGGTCTCTCGGGCCACAGTGTGCCTCAAAAGGGAGGAAACAAGGTGTGTGCCAAAAATCAGAGCAAACGAAGGTAGTTAAGCGGTCCCAAACTGAGGCACACGGCCGACGGCTCCGAAAACCGAAAACCGGGCTCCAAACGGGAAAAATGGCCTACGACCACGAAACGTAGCTTACGGCCACTGAGAGATGGTCTACGAGACCCTCTCCCTCCCTTCGGGAAGAGAAAACGAAGAAAACGGGACCTGGTTCGCAAACCGAGGCAAGGCACAAAAGAGTCCAAAAGTCCGGAGGCAAGGCTCGCAGTTGAGACTCTAAAACCTCTGAACGAGCACGATATGCAACATCACCAAGCGCTCAATCGGTGATGTCTGAGTCTTAAGGTCGGTCAAAAATGGGGTGTCTCTGATTGCCCCTCTTTGTGAAACTTCGAGAGTCATAAATAGCGAGTGAATGTCAAAACCAGGCGACCCATTTTGACAAAGTCAAGAGCTTAGCCAAAATGCAAGATAAACCAAGATGTGCTTACGTGCATGCCCGCACGGGGGCAAAATGTAAGCGATATGCACAAAGCCGGATGTAACTCAATGATCACGCAAATCTGACAAAGCTATAATAAAAGCAAGTATTCTCAAATAGATGCAGCTTTTAAGCAAGGATGCAAAGCAACAACTACATTTCATGCGCTTAAGAATGCGGTGTTCAACTCTCGCCCGTCTCACACGGAGAAGATCACGATACCTCTGGCGATTAGTGCGTCTGACCTCAAATGAGCCGTACATACAATATCATTGCTGTAAAAAGAAAGAAACTCAATAAGCACAACATATTGAACAACATATGCTCAGCGTGATATCGAATCACGAGACAAGCGTGGTGTCAATGGGTGAGTGCATCGCAATCTGAGAAGAAAGCAGCGTGTGACAACGTGAGTTTAAGCATGGAGGCATGATAATATCGAAGCGATGCATAACAATGCAAGTATATGCATGAGAATGCAAGTGATATACATAAGTGTAAACTTGAATGCACATTTGTCCCAAAACAACGAGCAAAAGAAATCGCAGCGTTTGCGAAGCGACTCGATCATGACCTCGATTCACCTCGGAGAATCTGCTATGTTCAAGGATACATCTCACTTTGACGAGTAATGATGAGAAGCGCGCCGAAGGTTGGAGTTGAAGTCGGCGGGCGATTTGTGACGGAAAGTGCCTTCTCTTGTACTTTTAGGTCGGGGACTCAATCATCACCAAAATTTGCGAGGCGTTGGAGGCCACATGGGGACACCACGCTAATTATTCAGGGGAGGTCGGCCATGTTTTTGGAAGAGGGGTGGCGATTCGGCCACCTAGGCCAAATCAGGCGGTTTGGTCTTTTGCTCTCTTTTCTTTAAATGTGTGCTCATCCAAAGCACTTTTCCTCTAAGTCTTGACTCAAAGTGCTCTCCTCCTTCCCAAACCATTTTCTCTCTGAATCTGCGCTCATGCGTGTTTTCCAACGTACGCAAGTTGTTTTCGCGAAAACTTTCAGTTCTCTTTACTTTGGACTGATTAAATTTTGATTTCGGGGCTTCTTTTCTCATTTTCACCACTTGAGGTAAGTTTGTTTCATCATTTGGGAGATTTTCTCGAGTTAACTTTTGTTGACTTTTCATTTCGAGTTGACTTTTGTTAACTTTTCCAATTTGGCTCATTACCTCGCCGTTTTTTTGCTTTCGTTTTCTTGATTTCTTGAAATGGCGGTCATTTTCTCACGGTGGAGGTCCTCGGCGTAGAAGGTGATCCCAATATCATGGCTTTGCCTCAGGGATTCGACCGTTCATTACGGAGAGGTCGCCCTCGGGTACATATCCTTCCTTGTTTTTCTATCACTTTACTGATTTTGATGATCGAGCGCCCGAGGATCTGCTTTGTGAGAGCCGGAGTCTCACATCTCCTATCAGGCATGAGAGGTATTTACTTCGCCTTTATATTTTACGCAATGTGATACGCATTTTAGGTGCATTTAGGTTGCTTTAAGCTATGTTTATCGACTCATTTAAGTACAGTTTGTTTAGAATACTCAGGTCTATGACACCATATTCTATTTGCATCTTGAATACATAGTTCAATCACTTTGAATTTGAACACATGACCCATAAATTAATTGTGAACACACGCACACCTTGATTAAGAGTAGAACCAAAGCCCAAACTCGATTTCTCGAACACCTGACCGGTTGTTGAGGTGAACCCTGAGCTTACCTTGATTGAGAGTAGAACACGACCCAAACCGATTTTACGAACACCGGCCAATTGAAGGTGAACACAGCAGTGACACTAGCGATTGAGAGTAGAAC